>NCVS01002919.1:61556-165736 GCA_003055095.1 Goniozus legneri
GGGGTCCAAAATATTCGATTCTATTTCACCTGATTCATATCTCTCTTTCGCTCATGAGATAAGTGTTTTCTAATTCAAGAATTTTGCTAAATTTATTGACGGTTTTCTGGAATTAGAAGTTTTGGAACTTTTCAGGGTCACGTATTAAATTCGACGGAATTGAAATCACTGATATCCAGAATTAAATTTATTAGCTTTTCATTATTTCTATTTAAAATTCCAATTAAAAAATTCAGGAGTACTCTGGGAGTCAGGAATTTCAGAACTTTACATAAATAAACATCAGGTATATGATATGAGAGTAAGAATTCGTCTAAAATCGTTATTGTTACGATTCTTGTGTTTATTCCGTTCAAAAATAAATAGCATATCTTTGAGAATTACTTCAATCTTCAGAAGTCTCATTAAATGAAATTCGGGAGCAAAAATTCCGGTTCGAATCCAGGTATTTAAACCTAATAAATAATTCTGAACCGTTCGGTGAGACGAAACGAAGCCGGCTTCTTCTCCGAAATAGAAATTTGTGTTCCAACATCGAGAATCTACGAAGTATATCATCGATAGCTCTCGAGACGATCGAGTTTCCATTTGCGTCACCAGTCACATAAATCTTTCAGAAATTCGGTCCTCTTATCACTCAACAATTATCATCCATTTGCCTGTAGTACATCTATCGCTGCATCTATCGAACTGAGAAATTTCACTCTCGCGAATATAATTGCGAAATTCTGACCCTGCTGATCTCCTCTGTCTGTTTTTTCCCCTTGAGATTGATTCGAGGATGACGCTACGCTCTTTATTTGTTTCGAGATGAGTCTTTTTAATTGGCCCCATTCCGTTGTATCGCGTCGGCCTAATTTCGAGCTCTGGAGAGAGAGAGAAAGAGAGAAAGAACGATCGGGTCCTCTCGTAATTGCAGTTCGCGAGGCTCGAAATTCGCCCGCTGAATAATTCATACCCACATAAATAAAAAAATTGATACCCAGATAAAAAAAAAAACGTCACGTCGATTAACAAAAAATTACCGCGAAATTAAATACGATACATCATCCGACCGCAGGGAGGGGAAAAAACTTTTCGGGTTATGCAGAAATTTCTTATTTTCGCGAGAAAAAAGTGGTTTCGCCTGGAATCTCGGCCTTTTCGGACGGCAAAACGACAATATAAATAACGTCATCAGGTACCGGTTGCGCAAGAATCGTCTTATGGGTTCGTATCGCGATTACATAACGTCTTTCACCTGGTCACGTATTGTAACGGTGGACCTTCTCCCTCTTTCTCCCTCTTTGTGAGGTCGTTCGGTGCATCCAAGGTGGTCGAGCCTGTAAAAAAGAGATTTAAAGAGCGAGAATAAAGAGAGAACGAGAGAGGGAAGAGGCAGAAAGACAGAGAGAGAGAGAGAGAGAAAAAAGAGGAGAACCCAAGTTTCGCATCGGCCGCAACGGCTTCGAACTTTTCGCAGGACGCGGGACGAATTTTCCTCTTTCCAAGTCCATCCCTCCTCCCAACCCCTCGATTTCATCCCCCACCTCCACCGAGACACGTATTTCCCATGCATTCCGAGGATTTCCGACTGTTTTGTCGAAGTATGAGCACGTACTCGCCGTGAAAGGATCATAGAGTGGACTTAGCCGGGAAATCCCGTGTAAAACTCGCCTGGAATAACAAACTTACGTCCCACCCCAAACCCTCTGAACTCCTCCCCGAAGTGGCCCCCGTCCGGGCTCTTTATTTTTCCAGCATCGCCACTCGCCACCCAACGCTTTATTTCTTTATTTTTACACTTGCGTTTATTCTCGCGAATCGTACTGGATTATCGTCGTTAATCGCGATTTCTATTGGTTCGATCGGAATGTCGATAACGAACACAATTAAGGAGAATTTAGTGGGTATTTCTGTTATTTGAGGATCGGAGAATAGATTCACAATACTCGCACACTTTTAAACGGTTTTCATTGACCAACTCTTAAATATGACGAAAATATTTATTGTAAAAACTATGTGTTTCTATCATAACCTTATTTAACTTTTTTTTTATTTTGAAATATTAGAGTAGCAAAATAGCTGTGATTATAACAATTAAACGTTAGTGGGAAATTCAAGAGAATCGCGATTCTTGGTAATTGACTAAGAAGTTAAAAATCAATTCGTGTTTAATTCTTATCGCGTTCATATTTAACCGCCCGCGGTTTATTGGATCGCCACGATTCGTATCTCATCGTTTTGTCATAACTCGAGTGACTCTAGTGACGGTAATAGCACCAAGAGGGGGGACGGGACGCGCTCGCTGAACTCGCACACAACGTTTTCACTGTTGTCTGGGCAGGATGTTACCCGACAGTTTTATCGCAGTCTAAAATCATCTTCCGTTTTGACTTCCGTCTTTCGGATTTACTCACCTAAATTTTTGCACACCTTGGATTTTCCTTTCTGACATTTTCGAGAAGTTATAAATTTCGAATTGATTCTATATCCGAATCTTGGGATTATCGATTGATCTCAGTGTTTTTTCTTTTTAAGTTTTACAATAATTATTTTAATCTCGATGCTTTGAAATAGTTGAATAAAGTTTCTCATGAAAAAATCCGGAAATTTGATTGCAACGGGATGCTTGTATTTTTTTTTTAAACTGCTCAAAAACTCAGATAACTTATCTAATTTTCCAGCTCGAAAATTACCTATTCTACCTCGAATAGCATTATAACAATAATTGAATGATTTTTAAATTCGTGAAATTAAAATTGATCCGATTTCGAAACCGAATAATTATTTTCAGTTTCCATATCCGATTTCATCTTAATCCAAAAGATATCGATCCTCAGAGATCTCGCAATTTCGCAATCCAATTCATTATAATGATATTGTATTGTAGATCGATTCTTACAAATTCGAGCCCGCTAATAATACAGCCAAAATTGAGTTCCCAGAGCAGGAAAGGCTTGCAATAATAACGAATGGATTGTATTATTCACAGTTATGTCTCGATATATCGATTTATCGAAATACCGCGGTGTGTTCGAGTCGACGGATCGATTTTATTATTCATGCGGTCCAGCATAGCGGTATTCTTCGCGCGACGATACATACTCCATCTTTACCCTCCATTTCCATCACCGGAAGAGACAGCCTCGCATTTTTGACCTATAGTGCGAACCTGGCCACATGAGCGAGCGAGAGAGAGAGAGAGAGAGAGAGAGAGTGTGAGCGAGAGAGAAAGATGGAGAGAGAAAAAAGGATCCTCGCGAATCACGCCGTGCGAAATCGCGCGCGAAACGGCCAAGCCGATCCTGAATTTATATCGCGTGTTTAGGTGAGAATTGGTTCTTTATGAGCCGAGCGTGAGAATACTTCGAGACTCGATATAAAACCCCACACCCACTACGCGCTATATGACCATGCGACGGCCGCGAAAGTGCGAGAGGGAGAAAGAGATAACGCGTACGTGAGCCCTATTGTACCGGCACAGCGCGGCACCGTATTCGCACGCATTTTATTCTCGATTCGATTTTCATCCAGAGTATTTCATCGCTTTCGACTTTTTTCCTGCTCTCAACAGGAAAAAAGATCATTACTTTTTCTCTCTCGTTTCACTTTCGATCGAGTGAATCTTATCGCAAGGATTTCCTTACTCATGGTATTATTGTATGTTTTCAGAATGACGACCTGGTGTTCGACCAAGAGGTCAAGCAAACATTTGAGCTCCCATCTATTGAAAAACACGATGAAACGATTCTGCATAGAGTCAGGAGACAGTTCGGCAACTTTTTCGGTTTTTTCAGTGAAGATAAAAGTAAGTGGAATACAACGAACGACAAATTTTGAAATCCAACGGTGATACATGGTTTCGATATTATTGCAGAAGACGACGTCGAAGAGGTGACTGAGAGCAATGCGACCTTGAAGCCACAGAGCGCTCGGTACTCCTTAGAGGACAACAACGAGGTGGACAAGGTGAGTTCTGAGAGGAAAAAACGAATCTCGCGGGTTATTTAACGATGTGTTAACTCGACAGGATAACGAGGTCGGCCATGCCTCCGAGGGGCACAGACTGCCAGCTTTGTTCAGGAACTCGGACGATGAAGATCTCGTCGCTGGTTCCGGTGATATCGAGGGTAGCGCCACTGTTGGTTACGATCATCACACCACTGAAGGCTCCAAATCTGGAGATGCAAGTAAGTTAATCGTTATTTCAAAGTTTACTCAAAAACTGTAGGTATAACGAATTTAAATTAAAGAATGTACTGTGAAGATTATGCATTTTTAGCCGAATAATTGACAACGAAATTTTCAGGATTCTACAGGATCACCCTCACTGTTGGAGAACCATACAGGCCCGAGTACGCGGACCGGCATAGCCAGGAGTACAAGGAGCTGAGTCATAACCTGACCAAAACGCTCGACGACTTGTACAAGTCTCGCATTCCCGGCTACAGCCACTTCGCCAACGTCGTCAAGATATCGTAAGTGTCTCGGCTCCGGGCTCCGGCATCGAGCGTCCCGTCGTGACGCGTCCTCTCTCTCCTCCTTTCCTTTCTTTAGCGGTTGACTCACCGCCGATATTCGTATCGTCCGCTCGAGTCCTGCTTTCATAACTCGAGAATGAATACGTATTTAACTCTTAATTAGACCCGATTTAGTTTCTCATCTCGCGTCTCAGGTTAATTTTGTACTCTAAATCGGGCCAGAATGGTAAAATACGAATTCGTCTCGCTACTCGCGGGAGAATCAATTTTAAATGTAATCATTAAAATTTGTTTAATTCGCGACATCAAAGACCGGTCGACGACGCTTTCACATCCCAAGTGACGCTCGACATTGGCTCCACGTTCACGGACGAGCTCGAGGTGCGCGATGTTCTCGAACAACAAGTCAACCAGTATCATTCTTTGGGCAGTATCCAAGTCCGTCCGGAGGGATTCACCTTCAGAAAATTCCAAGGTACGTAACGTCCTCCGCTTCGGAGCTCACCGGGATGATCGATCGCGCGCGTCGCGCGAATTTCGCAGCTCGCGTTTTCGCATATTTTGAAATACGGAGTAAGATCGCGATCGATCATCTCGGCCGACTGGGATTCTGAAAACTCGTCTCGCATGTTTTGGGAAACCACTCTTGCACTCCGGGCATTCTGGTTCTCTCGCTTCGTACTTCCTCGGTTCTGTTTTGTTCTGTTTTTATTTTGAGATTACGTTTTGTTTCGTTTTGCGCGTTGAACGAACATCTTTAGCCGATGGCCGTCCCGAATGCGATCAGTTGACGGAATTGAGATGCCGAGATGGCCATTGCGTGCCTTTGGAGTCACGCTGCGACGGTGTACCACAATGCGCCGATAGGTCCGACGAAGAGGGCTGTCACCGTGAACAACCTGGTTCTCGTGAGTATCCTGTGTTACGAAATTTTCATTGGGGAACGGAAAATTCGATCGATAACTAAATTTCATTTCTACAACTTTGTGTTAGTCCCTAATTGTTCACTCATTAAATTAACTTCTGGTGCCTTATGAAATGGGAGAAAATTAACACCATCGAGCCTTGATTTGTCCGATTCGTTATTTTATTTTTCATATAATTCCTCGTTTTTCATTGGTCTTTATTTTTCTTTTTTTTTTCAACTTTCATTTTATATCGATTACGATAATCAATTCGACGCAAGAAGATGGTGCAGAAACTACCACACCTGAAAGTGTAAACGTGGAAAGAGAAGCAGCTCGCAGAACGTTGTTGTACCCAGACACCGAGGAATCACCAGCTACGACTTTGCGACCTACTGCCAACAAGTGCCGAGCTGACGATACCGTCCGTTGTCCGGATGGTAGCCGCTACATTTGCTCTGTCCAAAAATGCGATTCCACGCCAGATTGCGATGATGGTAGCGATGAAATAGGCTGTCCACATCCAGGTATTGAGGATCGAAAAAAAATAATTATGGAAATCACGCTCCAGGAAGATTTCGCTTGCACGGACGACTAACACTTAAATTCCTTCGTTTCGCCAAACTGTCTTATCTTATCTCGTTAAATATTTCATTCTTGTCTTTTTCGTAAGAATGTTAGCAACCGCCGTACATGTATACTTTGATGACTAACCGTATTTAAACGCATGAGTAACATATATTTTTTAATTATCGGGTATATCATTTCCTTTAATTCATTTAATTTCTGCACTACTCGTTTGTATGGAAAATCAATTTGCAAAAATTACTCTATTCTTACGAAAACTGTAATGAAAATTTTCATCTTCTATAGGATGTAGTGCCGGTGAATTTGCTTGCGACGCTTCACGCTGTATTTTGGATAGTCAAAGGTGCGACTTCCACGAGGACTGCCAGGACGGAAGCGACGAAAACGGATGCAACTATCCAGGTAGGTGTTGCAATTTTTTCTTGAATATTTATCGATTGTACCTCGTATGTTCCGCTCGATATTAGCTCTGCAATTCTGTCAGTCGGTAACGTAGAATTTGATAGTTCCATTGGATGATGATGAAGAATTTCTGCGCTGGTAATTCAGACGAAGTTGTCTCTTTCTGCCTTACCGACTATTCATTCTCATTTTGGAAATATTTATTAAATAACGGTAACGAAATTCTATCTTACCCTGGGAAACTTGACAAAAGTATATCGAAAATCAAACGAATTGCCAAAGAAAAACGACTAAAAAAATTTCTGCTCTACCGGCACTTCGCGGCGGGGACTTTTAATTCTCGATTAGGCTAACTTTTCGCAACTCTCCACACATGTGGTTCTCCTAGTTTGACTTCTCCGAAAAATTCTACCTCCGAGTCGAGTAGAAAAGTGGCGAACGGCAAAAATGGTAAAAAGTTGATGAAAAAGAAAGAAAATAGGGTCAGGTGGCGATGTTGATAGTGTCGAGTCAAGCGACGCGGCGCGCTGTTGAATATTCAAAAATTTTCGAGGACTTTTCGTCGCTAGTGACGTTGTCGAGGATCATCGTATGGTCAACGAGGTGTGGATGAGGATCAGGAAAGTTGGTCAATGCGACTGTCACGGATCGAATCCGAATTCGTCATGAATAAATCAGAATTCCATCCTATTCTACACAATCATACGAGTTATTACTTTCCATCCGAGAAATTTCATTATAGAATTTCATTTCACGGGATGAGACTAGATTTTATAAATAGATGTACATAACACCAGAGGAATTTTTGATTCATCGCTGGGAGGATGGTGCAATCAAGGTCACCTTGTCATTCTTCGTGCTCGCGGGGATGGCGAGGTCCTCGAGAGAGAGATGGACAGTCACTCGAAGAATTCTCATCGCTGACGAACGATTGTCTCATTCTCGTTCTTGTCAAAGCGGCCAATAATCTTCTCCATTCTGATCTCTCATTCTATTTTAGCTTCTGCATTCGCCATCAATTCGAAAACATCGAGTTTCGCTGCTCATTAAGGAATGAAATTTATTCAGCCGAGACAGTAACGTAATCTTGTTGTTAGTAGTCTCGATTATATCGATGATAACAAAATGGTAATTTAACGGTCGACCATTCTCCTCGCCGTTAACGAAAAACATTTTTCCCGTTGCGGCAGAACTCGTAAAACCCAATACCCGCAAATATATCCGCTTGGAACCACAAATTCACGTCGTCGCTGTTAAACCATCAACGAAAAATAACAATTACAGGAGAAATGGTAAGATCGAGCTCGCGAAGCTCGTAAATCAAGTGACACGCGTTTCGCCGCTCGTCATTAAAATCGTTCTGGGACGAGGCCCGTGTCTTCCGTCCGAAACTCTGTCCTTTTTATTTCCCATTTTTTAGCTTCCCAACCGCGGTAGAAGCTAAAGAGGGCACGCCGGCGAACGGGGTACACGACGTTTCGCGTATAAATATCCGTAGACACGCAGGTCCCCAGTAATCGCGATGTGCATGCTTAATCAATATTCAAGTAGTCAGCTGTGAGGCATAAGAGTAAGAGGAAGAGATAGATAGATAGAGTGGGAGAGAGGAAGAGACGAGAGAAAGAAGAGAGCACCCTAACTCTTTTCCAGCTCATTTAATAAAATCAAAAATTCACCTATGCTATTCCCGTTGAAAATTATTCATCATGCTGGTTTGCTGCATTTTAAGAGACTATATAATGAGTTGTTGATGTTCTAAATAAAGATTATACGGAGATTGAAATAGCTTGAAGCATTTTGATTGTCATAGAATCGGTGAGATCTGAAAGAGGAAATGTAAACTAATACGAATATCGTCGTCCAAAAAGGAAACTCGATGGTCGGGACCGAGTCGGGTTCGCGAAGAAGCGTTTAATTTTACATCGTTTGAGGCAAATTTAAAAGCAAACGATGTCTTGGGTCGGGTGAGGGAGCGAGAGGTGGTTGATGAGGGAAAGGGGCAAGAGGGAATGGGAGGAGCCGAAAAGGTCGTCCGGAGGGTGAATTTGGCTCACGCTAGGCACCGCCACGACAAACGTCAACCGGTTGACTCTGTCGACATTATTCAGGTGCGTTCTATCCCCTCCTACAGTTCTACTAAGGGGTAACTACCCCGCTCGAGAGATAATGCGAATGAACGTCGAAAATTCTTGAACTCCCGACTCTGATTAACGGTTCTTCGACTCGAGAAGGATTAATTTTTCCTATAATAAACATTTGATTATTACCATCATTTTTACTAATATATTTTGTGACTATCAACCATAAGAAACTTTACACGAGTGGTAGTAATAGATAGATCATTATATTTTTCTTCTTAATTCAATGGCTTAAAAATAAGCCAGATTTGCAGTTTCCATATATGTAGACACTCAAATTTACGAGCGCGCTTCCACGCAGTCTAAGATAAGGAACTCGAATTTTTGTTGCGCCTCGGCACAAAATAATTTTAGGCCCACTTGTGTCTAATTTTTCTTTTTTCCACGCTCAGCGAGAAACCGCTATTTTTATTTTCATAAATTTGTATAGCCGGAGAGAACTTTATAGCCGTTAATAAGTAGTCCGAGGGCGAAAAAGAAAAATAAAAGAATTACGAATAGCGCGCTGGGAGGTTTGAAAATTCGTTGCGGTGCGACGTCTCGCGTTACTAAACACAGCGTTTCGAAATTTCGCGAAAAATTTCGAATTTCCATGAAGAGAAGTTCGACGGAATCTCACAGAGAAGTACACTTTTTAACATCGAAATTTCGAACTTTAAGTAATTCGTAAGAATTGTCCGATTGAATCATTTGAAAAAATTGAAAATAGTCATTTAATTTATTAAAATTTCAATTGGCAAATCGACTGAAATTTTTCAAAGACCGGATCTTATCATTGTTGTAAAATGAAATGTAAAGCATCATTTTGCTATACAGAAATTATAAATAAATCAAAGAGAAAGATAGAACCAGATAGAAGGAAAAAGAAAAAAACATTGAAATTTTATCAAAATCGTACGATCCGAGGAACTTTATATCTCTTTGTCTACATTTACCTGGTGAAAATAAAAAATCATACTGTGTTCTCTCTCTCTCTCTTTTTTTAAAGAGCATCCGTTGGCGTGCAGTGAGCAAGGATCGCTTACGTTCCTATCGGCGACGTATCGATGTTTCGTGCTCGCGAGGGGCCGCGCGCGCACACGTTCATTTTTCGCTCGCGTGAATCGTCCGACTCACCCTCCTCGTTCCCTCGGCCCCTCGTTCCTTTCCGTCAACTCGTTTCGCTTCGCGATCGCATCTGCCGATTCGACGACGACGGCACATTACGTCGATCGGCCACGCCGGGGTATTTAGGCTCGTTTGCGACCTTAGAGAATGGGAGGGAGATAGACAGAGGAACAGAAAGAAAGAGTAAGAGAATGCGAAAAAAGAGGAAAATAGAAAGAAGAGAAACGAAAAAAGGCGAGTGTAACGACGTAGGCCGAGTGCACGCGCACCCGTATCGATTCCACCCTCAACCCCCTCTCTACTATCTCTATATAGATAAGTATATACAGTGGGGCGCGCGCGTTGTAACTCGATTAATATTGATTTAATTAAGACGGCGAACTAATCGAGTGAGCCTCTCGCCGTGCCCAACTCTCGAGGTCGTAGTTTACGGTGGGGTGGCCGGACCGATGGGGGTGGCTGGTATGGAATTGCGTCGATTATAACGGGCCGGACCATCTCTATCTCCCTCTCTCCCTTACTCTCCATACACCCTTAGGAAGACGCGAGTAAACATCTTTTGTTGCTCGTGAACAGTTAATCGCTTTCCGGCCGTGTTATCGGCTCTTCATCTCGATAATTAAAACAATATCTTTCTAAGATTATGTTTTAAATTAAGAATAAATTCATATGTTGAGATCATTCGCTATAACAAAAATTGATACTAATCAATTATTTCACACACTTTCAAACGAGAAACAAAGAGTTTAACTGGAAATTAGTTGGTTATCTTAGGAACTTGTGGAATAAGAGAAAGTTTATTTTAACGAGACGATTTGCCTCAACAAATTTCTTCGAAGCGAATTTTTCATATTGCAATATTAAAAATGAGATAAATTACGTTTGTAGATATTCAGCTTGCGAAATTATCCAGGATCACCCTGTGTAATAAATAATAGGACTTGTGCAATATTCACGCGATTTCGTTATCTGTCTGTCTGCCCCTACTATTCCCTGTGTTCTCCCACCCACCTGGGCGTTTTATATGCAACGTCGACGCGAGAGATGGACAATCCCACCGATAGGCTCCGGTAATCGTCGGGTTTCGTTGCCATCGTCTCTGCTGTGTATATCGCATTACGGGGTACGTCGAGCGAAGGGGTGAAAAATAGAGGGATAAGGGGTGAGAGGGGAACAAGTCGACTGCTCGTGAATAATTCTGCGAATAACTTCACTCGTCTCGCAAAATTTCGTTACTTCGTTCCCGTAAAAAACCAAATGTGGTTCTGGTCTAGAATTTATATTTTTTTCTTTCATAATTTATTAATAATCCGAGTATCGAGCAAACGGGGAACGCGTGTCGATGAGTCGCCGATCGGCCGATTACGAATTCTCGCAACCCGCCTCTCGAAAATTAAAAGAGCCGGCAATTAAACTATACGAGGGACTACGTCGTGTGCTTCGCGTAACGTTCTCGTGACAATCACCAATCGATGGTTTAAGCTTCTCCTGTAATTTCTTTCCTGGGACTTTTTTTTCATGCTCGACACGTCGAGTATAAGCTGGGGATCGATTACACTGTTTACACGAGTCGCGATGAATTATCTCCTGATGAATTTTAGCGAAGTTTAATTTTTAAAAGATATCTAGTAGGCATTAAAACTGCAAAATTTCAAATTTAGAGAAAAACATAATTTCACTTTGGAGCTGAAATATTGTAATTTTAAAAAAATGAATGCTATACCAGTTCAATTTTAAATTCATACAAATATAAATGTTATAGGGTTCAAGAACAGATTCCACTGGGAATATTTCCCGAAGTGGAACGAAATAGATATAATCCCAAAATGAGGTATGGATAATTTTGTTCCCAGAAGCGATGTGTGTATAGCGGTCGTTAAAATTGCGTCGCGTTGAGCAAATTCACCCTATCGAGGTTGGGCTTTTTAGAATTCATTTTCGGGTTTAAAGCAGCAGAGGTCGTCGAGCGTGTGAATGAAGTCAGGGGGTGTTGAAAGGGGGGTGTGATAGTCCGCGGTAGCAGATTGGTAGGCGTTACTCCGCGCGCGAGGTCCGCAAACAGTGCGACAACAACCCTCGCGGCTCGTTCCAGCGCGTTATACACCCCCGGCTGTGTGGCAATTCGGCTGACTTTTTTTTGTAATTTACGACGACGATTGCGCTTAACAGTCGCGTGCTTCGCCGGAGAGGTAAGGGGGTAGTGGGATATCGCGTATTGGTCGGTAACGAAGCCGAGAGACCGCGGCTTGATTTATACAACCTCGACCAATCCGCGTTGTTGTAATGATACTCGTAATCGGGTCGTTCAAGGAAGCCGAGCTCGTTCGAGTTTCGCTTATTAATCGTGTTCGTGTGTAAGGGTAGAAAAAATTGGGAGGAACTCTTCTGGTATTGGGTTGAAATATCGCGTCAAGTTCGTATTAGGTTGACCCAATGACCCGATCTCGAAATTAGATGGATACTGTCAAGCGCCAGTGAAATACTCCACCCATTGACACCATCAGAGGGTATGTACGAATTAGCGTGTATGTGTTATAATAAGAGACTATTAATTTTGAGTCGAGTGAAATTAACTCTCGCAACTAATTAAATCAGATGGATAGAAATAATTTTATAGATCTGAATGGAATCTTGAGTTTTGATAAAAGGTCGATGGGGTTTATAATTTTGAGGGAGAGAGGAAGTCTCGATACTCGGCTGAGATATTTTTCTACGGGGTTGTGGTCGAGAAGGGCAGCCGCGAGACGGAGTTGAAAAAGTCCATTAGTATGAAAATGCGATATAAGATGGGTTTGAATAAACATGCACTCGTGCTTCCCCCTTCCAGTCCTCCTCAAGCTTTCATCTCCTTCACGCTCGTTTCTTACGTTGCTCCACTGTCCGAAGAAGTGAAGAGAGAGAGAACGAGAGAGCTAGAGCGAGAGAGAGAGAGAGAGGGCTGAACCTCTCGAGCACAGCTCGCGATTCTAAACTTATTTTATTTAAACTTTTATAATCCACGTCGGCGCCGAACGTGTCCGGCACCGAAACGTCGCGCGCGTATTATTAGGCTCGAGAGTTCTCGCCTCGTATAACCCAACCGCATTTTACGACTTCGCGTCTTGTTTTCATCACGGATAAACGATTTCTCGGGGAATTTTTATTTTTTCCCCAAGGAATTTCACTCACGAGTCACCAAGGACGATTTCGCGCGCGAGATTATTAAGAAGACGAGCGCGCGAGATCGATCCCGCGTTCCCAGCCGATAAGTCGAGTTTTCGCGGGCGAGTTATGCATCGGTTACGCGACCTCTCCAAGATGGGAATAAGCAATCACATTGAGCAAACAGTACTCCTTACCGGTTCGATACTCGAGATCTCGGAAATTTGCATAACCGCTGTGAAACAATAATCGAATAAATATATAAATAAATATCATGAATTTCAATTTTTCTGTAAAATATTCATTGTGATTCCTCGAGAAGTAAATTAATCGACCAGTGATTAATTATCTCCACATTTTCTCTAACCAAACACGTTTCGTTAATTCTCATTCAACCATAAATCAATTTTCTCTCATACCCGTCAATTACCATACGAAATGCCAACGATCTTCCTAATAAGCTTCTTTACGCACTTATAAAACGAAACCGGGGAAAACTATTACACCATAATGGGACGAGTAGAAAAATTAACGACATTTGACTTTTTCGAGTGTGGTGGTTGCGCGCGCGTTTCGAACCTCGCTAGAGCGAAAGAGGGAGGAAGAGAGGGAAAGAGGGAGCAAGGTAGAACGAGCGAGGAGGGAGTGGGAGGAGATCGGACCGAGAAAGCTCGAACATCAGCGGAGAAAGCCGAGCGTGCGAAGCGCGGCAAAGGGTTTTCGTTCTCTCTCCCTCTCTCTATCGTGCGCGCACGCTCTTTCTCTTTCGCTTACTCGGTCTCTCTCGCTCTGTGTTCGTTGTGCACGCGCGATTGCCATTACGGCACCGTGAACCACGCTACCCGCAACCCGAGGCACCATATACCACCCACGCGCCTTTAGTCGAACGCTCGAATCACGACCGACCGGTCAAGCATCTCTACCTCTCTCTCTCTCTCTCTCTCTTTCTCTCGCTCGCTCGCTCGCCCTCGCTCTAACGCTATCTTACCCTCTTTAAACTTTTTGCATCGGTTTCGCACATCAACAACCGGGAAAGGTGTATTCCGCCGGAATTTCAGCCTCGAGGTTATCTTCAGGGCTACGTATAATCGTGCAGTGACGATCGAGATGGTTTTTTCATGGATTCGGTTCCGGTCTGCTTAATTTTCATCCGATTCACTGATTTTCTTCTCCCTTATTCTCAACCTAATTTTACTCGATTTTTATTGTTTGTTATTCATTATTTTTTGTGAACTTATAAATTCCTACCTTTTTTATTTATTTATCGTCCTATTTTTTACCTGATTCACCGATTCGTATATTTTCCTTGATTGCTTATCAAAATCAGTGGATAATGTCAGTTCATTCGCGAACTGATATCTGGAATTACTGATAACATCAGGTGGAAATTGGGATGAATCAGGATCGAGTGCTAATTCCTTCACGGCCAGGGACTGACTACCGTGAGCGAACCCGCGATTTACCAACGTGTCGGCACTTTTGTCTGTCTTTTTTACTGTCAGACCTTCACCCGAATGACTCTTACAGCGCGCGTTTACTCGCGTCGACGCAATTCAGCGGTTGCGCGGCTATCTCGGCTCGTCCGCGAAATTAGGAATTCCTGGTGACTTACGGCGCGATATTTTTCGAAAAACAGCTCTCTCGGTATTTTTTAGCGATTTGACCGTCAACGAGGAACGTTATTTGAACTTTATCGAGCGAGTTTCCTCGGTTTTTCTACGTCGAGCATCGGAATAGTGAGGCGCGTTGTTCTATTCATAAACCTGCTGGGAGTGGGCGTTGTATATCGGTTCACAAAAATCTCACGCCGGTCGTACCGTTTCGATGGAAAAGCGAATTTTCACGGATCGTTTGAGAAAGCTCGCTCCGACGCGGAAGGAGAAACGCACATCGAGTATTTCGACACGTGTCGCTTCGTATATTTAGCCGATTCACTGAATGAAATTTTGAAGATTCGTCGGAGCATCAGACGTGACCTATCAGATCCAAGAATATGCGCGGATTTTAGAGACGTTCGGTATCGGCAACTGGCCTTTGACAATATCAGAGTATCAGGCGAAACATATTTCGGTCCGAATTACACTCGATGATTCGAATTAGGTTCTGTTGGGTATTCCACTGTATATGTAGCCTAATTGTAATCTAATCTTGAATGAATCATCGGGATCAATTCGCGATTAGATGCAAATTTAATACACTCGGTTATGCAAGCTGTCGTCGACGTAAAACCTAACTGAAAAATAAATACTTGTTAATTCTTACTTTGAGTGAAAAATTGAAATTTCACAACGGGATACCATCCACCGATAAATTTGAGCGTAAAGTGGCAGGGGGTTGAAAGGGTAGGAAAAAAAGCGGCAGTGGTGGGGGGTTGGAAAACGATATTTACATCGAGAGTGGCTTAGTGCTCGCATCGCAGCGCGTACGTGCACACATACATAGAGGCGCGCGAGGCTCTCCTCGGCCGTTTGACAGAGCGCGCGTGTTGCGGGTGGGGTGAGTGAGACGCGAGACGCACACGGTAGTCAGTGTCGTACGGTTCGTTCGATCGGGTCCACGCGAACCGCGCTTACTCGGCCAGATTGCCACTTTGCCAGGCTTCGCCTCTCCGCTACAACGTTATTATCATTTTTTCTTATCATCGATTCCGATTTTTCTTTTTCGTACGTACAAATAGACCCGAGAAAAACACCGCTTGAAATTTCATCGCGGGAAAATTCGAATTTTTCTCGAGTGAAATTATTATTTTGGAAACCCGTAGAAAGGGGTATTCGAATGAGCTTTTGGTTCTCTGTTTCACGCACGTGGTATTGAAATTCGGAAAAATTGGTGCAGAAATTCGAGTTTTTGATCGATTTTAATTTTTTTCAAACCGAATATAATTAAAATTTTTTTTATCCGCATTTTTCTACGTGTAAAATTGTTAACTGGAGAACAATTCGTGGAGAAATATCGAATTTTTAGTATCGAAAATCAGTGTGAACATCCAACGTTGGCTACATCCGAGTGCGATGAACAGTTCGGACTTCCATGTGAAAATCCTAAGCACCTGGTGAAAACTCGCGCGGTGTGATTCGAATTTTCCCGCGAGGAATTCCCGCGGCCCGCGATTTTCGAAGTAGCCGGCGTTGACTCTCTCCTCTCTGTTCCCTCTGAATGTTCGAGCCTAATGCTGTAAATTAACCGATACGAGGACGATGTGAGGATTCACGTGGGAATTCTTCGCGAGACGGAAAACCGTCGTGAAAAAACACGCGCTACTCCACGAACCGGGAGGGATACGGGTACGCGTCGATCGGAGTGATCGAGCGTAGACGAGGAAGGGGCGAGGGGTAGATTCGCGTCGGACGCAGCCGGTGTCGTTCGGAAAATAATTGAAAATAATTAAGGGAAAAAAACGCGTAACGAATAGTTCTCGACGCGGCGCGTCGGTGCCGGGCCATTGTTTTCGAAACGCAATTTTCTTTGCCGGCTCTCGGTCCGACAAAATCCCACTTAATCCCGCGCAACAAAACACCGAATTGTCGTCTGGCTCGCCAGCGAGCTTCGCTGGAGGGAAGGACGGGAGAGAAAAAAAAGGAATAACGAACAAACGTTCCGTTTCGAATGTGGATATTCTCGCGGCAATAACAAAGAGTCTTCTCAAACTCGTGCTTCTGGATCCTCGCTTCTGTCTTTGTATCGGAAAATTCACTGTCCATTGAGTTTTCCGCGGAAGCTAAATTATTTCGCGAATAATCAGTTTTGTATGACGATTGACGAAAGAGAAAGAGAGGAAGGGGGAAGAAGAGAGTCAGTCAGCGATAATAAAGATAGTGTTGAAAATTTAGTTGACGATATCGGGGAGTCCAGCTCGATCGTGTAGCCAACCAAGAGAGAAGAAAAGTTCAACGGCGACGATAATCGAAGAGAGTATAGAGTAAGCGATCGTCCCGTGAGCATCGCGTGGCAAATGAGACGATCGTAAGGATCGATAGAGTCAAGTGGAGAAGGCGAAATGGGATTCTCGGGGAAGTCTTACCTCGTGATCGCGCTCGTTCTGCTGGCCCTCGTCCACGTGGGTCACGCTCAGAGAAGAGAGCGTTATAGACCGAGAACAAGAGGTAAATCATTCACTGCGTCGTCTCGCGGAAAAATTGTTTTATCGATGAGCGCTCTCGAAAAGGTCACTTCGTTACTAAAATTATCGATGCTGCGCCATACTCCCAAGCTTTTATAAGTTAATGTCGAGCTGAAAACCAGTTACGTCCCTGTCGATGCACCTTTGCGTGAATTTCCCAAATAGAGAGTGAGTAAGAAAAAGAGGATGTGTGTCCAATCGGAAATTAGTAGTAATTAGGTGTAGATCGTGTCGTAAAGTTTGTATATTTCTCTTGACGTGATTTTTAATTTGTTTATGCCCTAGTTCATATGTAGGTACTCTCAAATTCAACTGCAAATTCAATAGAAGCACAGGAATTAGAAGTATTCGAAACGCTTAGAATCTCGATGTTAAACTAAACGCAAACGGAAACTCTCCCGAATTTTTAAACTTCATTCCTAATGTAGTGTCCGCCCAAACTTGATTTTCACACAATAATGTAACGTCTGGAAACAATCGAAGGTTTTACGACGCAATCGGGTCGAGACTAAAATTCATCGGAATTAATTTCTATCTCGCTAAAAAATGGTATGGGCGTCTCGCGATTCGTTTTCCCGGCGTGAAAACTCGATTAACGCACCGTGACGCAATCGGCAAACACAGAGGAAAAGAGAAATAAGGCGCGCGTTTGCCAGCAATTATCGGAGCTCGAAAAACACGTTACACATCTGCGTATTCATAAGAGCGAGAGAGAAAGGGAGAGAGAGAGAGAACTCCGCGTGTATAAACCCGCTGAAAAGGATAACCGCGAACTTTTAATTAAAACGGGGTATAATGGGCCGCGGGCTGTACGACGAGAAATGTAATTTCTCTATTTATCCGGCGCGTTTATGCCGACACCCATGTGGACCCCGATTTATAGGAAAACTATGACGAAATAAACTTTTTATCGCGCGCCTTCTCGCGATAAACCGCGCGGCTGCTCCCGCTTAACGTACAATGTTCTCCGAGGGCGAATCGTAAAGTTACACGCGCCCTGTTATATTCGCCCTCGCCGATGCGAATTTCGATCATTCCCGAAAGCGAGCGAGAGAGAACGGAAACGGGAAATCCTTCTAACTCCTTCTAATTCCTTTCGACGCGTGATACGTTATCCATCGCGTAACCCTTAATTTATTATTATTTCGATTCGCGACACTCGCGATAAGTCCAGAAGTGTTGAATTCCGGTCTTTTTTCAACGAAATGAGAAGTCACCCGACGTTAGTATCGACTGTCCTGATCTCGTATACGCTCGTTTACAGACCGCTTTGCATAATCACAGGCCCAACGCGCGGGACTATAATTGATAAAGTCGTTTAGATCTGTTCCGATAGCACGGTATTTCGATCCGCACTCTGCTACAGCCTTGATAATTAATCCGCAATCTCTGTCCATGGCTTTGGTTATCGCACCGGGATGAAAAAATTCGTTCGAGTCAATTATTGTAAATATCGGCATGGCGTTCTCGAGAATGGAATAAATTTTTTATTTTTCAATTTATAACGGTAAAGTAAGCGATAGGAAACAGTTTTTTGATCAATTGGAGAAATCATTTTTTGTGTAGCAATATTAATTATATCGACGTATAATTAATTTCTATTAACCTGTTGTAAAAATAAAAAAATTTCAGCCGAAAAACCTTACTCGCTACGTCAAAGTCGAGTTTACACCGATTTTCTCCTCTTCTTTTTCTCCTCGGGCGTGTTGGACGGAGCTAAAAAAAAAATAGAATACTCATTCTTTTGGCAAGCTCATAAGCCGTCGATCGACAGACCGCGAGGGTGAGAATCACTCTTGTGGTCGAGACGAACAATCGGCAATTATCCCCTCGGCAAATTGCGCACTCGACGCACTAAGCTTATTCATGAAAATCGACTCGTATACAGAGGTACCCAGGCACACACACATCGTTATATAACACTATTGACGCCGCGATCACAATGCGAGCTTAAACCTTTTTAATTTTCGTAGCGCAAACGTGCTTTTCTGCACCGCTTAATGCGACCAACTCGTCCAACGAACTGAAAATCAACGTTTACTCAGGAGCGTAACAAATTTTTTTTAAAATCGCTCTCGCACAACATAGAGAACGTCAACTTTAATTTTCGCTCGCCGATAGCATGATTTCCACTTTTCTTTCTACACAGAAAAAAAGGATTACTTGAATCAAGAAAGTTATGCGGAAGAAATATACTTTCCAATATCAAGTCTTTTTTTCTTTCTTGAATGAAGAAATAAATTTTAAAAACAATACTTGTGAATTTCTTGATCCAAGAACGCGTGTCCTTGAATAAGTCAATATATTCTTCATTCAAGAAACTATTACTTATTATTATTATTTTTAAACTATTATTTTTTATTTGAGAAATAATTATCTTAGGATAAAACAAGATAGATTTGGTTCAAGTATGGTAATACTTGATTCAAAAAAAAAAAAAATCTTGATCCAAGAGAAAAAATTCTCAATTCAAGAATTTAATTTTCTACTGATATGGAGAAATTATTTTCTTGATGACGGAATTTTTTTTTCTTCCGCATAACTCTCTTGAATCAAGTATATATTTCTTGATTCAAGTGATCCTTTTTTTCTGTGTACATGATGTCCCAGTTTTGCTTTCGGATTGTAATCAAGTGGAATATCCTCAAACTGATTTCATAGTCCCTTCGAAAATTTAATTGCGATACTCCAATTAAATTTATTAGTTCTAATTAAGTTTCCTGTGATTTACTATCTTTTACTTATCTAATTTTCAATACAACGATATTTCTCTTGGGTTTATGTCAATCCGATTTCACATCGATATGAAAGCTCGATGAAAACCTAACGCGTCGTATTAGAGAATAAATAACGACGTTTCCAGGATAAAAAGTTTTCAAATTACGTACCCCTTCTTCGACAAGTAACCATTCGAAGATACTTTCCGGCGTCTAACACGTTTCATTTCTGCTCCCGGCCGCTCTCTCGCTTTACGGAAGACTCTTTTTCTCGTTTTATTTCTACCGGTTTTCCCGCGTCCCGGTGCTTAATTGTGTGAGGCCACGGATGACGACGCGGGGGTATCCGTACGAGCTTGTGGTGGTGGTGCATTTCCGCTAGCAAGAAAAATGAGCTTGAGTACACACGAGGAGTAGAGAGAAAGAAAGAGAGAGAGAGAGAGAGAGAGAGAGAGAGAGGGGGAGAGAAAGAGAGAGAATAATAAAGTCGCAGCCGCGAATATCATTTTCGAAATGAAACACAATCGGCTCCGCAACGCCTCGAGTTCATGCGCCCTGCTCGGAAAAAGGTTTTCCCTTTTTCCTTTTCCCTCGGTTTCCTCGCCCTTAGACACGCCACTTTCTCGCGATAATAGATTTTTTAACGCCCCCACCCCCCACTCCCACTACCACCTCCGCTCTTATTCCTCGTTTTTTACATTTTAACGCGTGTGTACTCGCCGGTAAACTTCGCTTTTCCGCGCCGAGCTGGAGAAAGAAAAACGAGCGCGTCGTCGAGCGGTAGGGGGGAGGGGGCGGGGGTAATAAAGCGAGAATATCATTCCCGGGGACTATCGTCCTGTATTTTTTCTTTCTCTCTCTCTCTTACTCTCCCTCCCTCTCTCTCTCTCTCTCTCTCTCTCTCATCCACGCGCTCAAGTCTTGCCACCAGATTTTCTAATTCGCGAAATTGAATTTTAAAGCGAATTCCCGGTATACCGATTCGCGATAAGAGCGAGAAAAGTCCAGAGGTGGGGATGGAGAATGAAAAATTTAGAGATAGGAGGGGAGAGAGTTGGCCGGACGGTTGTTCCCTGCTGCATCACCGGATGCGGTAACGCCTGCCACTGTAAAATGCACGCAATATAAAAGAGGAGTCGCGCATCGTTCACGGTTTCGTCGGGTCCCGTATCTCTCTCTCTCTCTTTCTCTCTGCTTTCGCGACTAACGCGAGTACCAGCTGCGGCCGAGATAGCGAAAAGGCAGACGTATAGAGGAAAAAATCGTTCTCTCTGACTGCAAGAAAACGGTTGAAAAGATAATTAACCAACATTGAATCGACGATGCAGAATCTCCTTTTTTAAAGACAGGGAAAAAGTAGGATATTATCAAATACCGTACAATTTACGTAAAACGTTAAATTATACTCACACTGCGAAAGACAATTCATTAAATAAATTAATATACATTCAGTTCGTTTAAAGAAATGTAATACACCTATGAAGATATTTTATTTTAAGAGGTAGATATTGAAGCAAATTTTAAAAACTTACTGAATATCATATCTAATACGAATATTATTACTACATATACATATGTTGGTAAAATTATATCAGTGTTAATGATAATTTGAATAATTTACTTCTTATACATATAGTTTATTATAGAAAAATGGGATTAATTTTTAATCTCAAGTAGGCCACAAGATAAACACTTGAAATTCGACCGATTTGCGGTCGCGGTCTGTCGATAAAGGGCTTATGAAAAAGAGTACGTATACACATTGGCAGGTCCGGTGGTGCGTACGTACATAGTTTCGCAATTAAATTTGAATATCGTCGCGCACACGATCGCACGCGAGGGCGGCGAACAACAGGCGTCTCGTGTGAGTGTGTCGGAGCGCGAGACGCGAATTCAGTCTTAGATCTCTATCTGCGTAAGTAGCTCCGGTATATTCGGACACACGCGCACGCGAGGCGCGTCGATGCACGCGTCAATGAAAAAAAGGAGGAGAAAAAATAAGCCAGGCCTCTTTTCCCCGTGTGTACGTGTCTGTATGTGTGGCGGCGTTTATATAAAATGCACGCAACATAAAAGGGAGCACGATCTATGCCGCCCCTGACCGCTTTCGCGAGTTTGCCGCGTTCTCCCAACCCTGTCGTCCCTACACTCCACTCTCTCTCTCTCTTTCTCTCGTTTTTTTTAAACGCGTCGCGCTCGCTGCAGGCTTCGTATTCGCGAGACCGTGGCAACAATGACTCGTGCAAAAAATAAACTTTGCAGAAAAAAGGAGAGAGAGAGAGAGAGAGAAAGAGAAAAATTCACTTCATTTAACGGAAACAATCATTGTTTTTTCGAATTCCGAGCGCGACAGAAGCTCCCGGGTTCATAACACAACCCCGGACGCCTTTGAAAACAAAAGGTCTACCGCGATTCTCTCGTTTTTTTTCACGTGTTTCATCGCCCGAACGTATTGGTTTTTAAAAGAGGGAGAGGAGAGCTGTTTCGTTAATCGTTTAACTTTGCGTTCTCCTTTTTTTGCCACTGGAAAATTTATCCAGGAAATTTCAGTCTTCGTTTTGTTAAAGAATTTAGTTTTTTTAAGAACACCTGAATATTTTTCGGTATAGGAAATGATCAAATTGTATCGAATTCTACCTTGAAATTGATTTATCCCTGGTTATTAAGTTCATAAGAAATAACGAGAAATACAATTTATAAATATCAAATTATAATATTGAATTAGAGTCAACACGATAATCCGATAATATTTATTCACGATAATTCTTAGTTGAGAACTGGTACTTCTCTTTTTTATGTAAGCAACTTCTAATGACGGAAGAAAAATGTTAAAGTTACGAGCCCAGCTGTTTATCCTTTGCTGCGGAAAATCGGTGATAAGCGGGGTCGGCTCGTGCTCGCGAGTCTTGGTTCCCATTCGTTACACTTCGATTTCATTATACTCGGTCGAACGCGATAGGGCATAGGCATTTCGAATTAAGAAGGAGGTTCGAAGCTGGAACGAAATGAGGAAGTGTCGAGCTTTAAAATCGAATTTTTATTATCGCGCAACTCGTCGAATAAAGAAGTTCCTGGAATTTAGTACCCCCCGAAGGCACAGAGCTATTGTGACTCGAATTGAGTCTTTTTATTCCGATTAACGATCCCTCGCCTGGCTTGAATAAGATCTATTTTTTTCATCACTGTCTGTTTCATTGATTTCACGTGTATAGTATATATATATATATATATTTCCCTCTCTTCGAAAACCATTGTATCGCATCGTGAATCACTTTTAAACTGCCACTTTGCATTTGGATATTATGCAAAGCACCCGACGGGAAATATCGGTGAGAAATTTCGTCTCTCACATTCTCTCTCTCTTTTAGGTCGATTAGCGATCGAGATTCGCCTAATTAATTCGACAGAAAAAGCGGGGAATATATTTCGCGGGGGTCCCGCGAGAGGGAGAGACCCGTTAAAACCTCGCTCGAATTGTACGAACAGCCCGCGACGTGTTTAAAATTCAATCGAATCCGCTCGCTCGCCCCGTGCCTGAAGATTATTCAGAATATGACGCAAGAATGAATTTTCCAGTCCTGCGCTAGACCGCGAGGGATATAATAAGAGAGAAAAGAGTTACATATTACCGGACACTCCGGGCTCTCATGCATATTGCGGTCCGCACCTCCGGTTCGTTAAAGGATTTAATTATTAACGCCGAGGACATAATTAAACTTCCGACTCTTTGAATATTTCTCGTGGAAACCTTTTCAATCTCACCTGCAGTCTCGAGGTGTTACGAAATTATACCGATCTGTTTGAAAATTCACTCCCTACCGCCTGGGATTCTTGTCCAATCGAATCCGACATCCTGATGTCTAGACGCTCGATATTTTCGCCCCGGGTGATTCAACTTTCTTGATTATTTTTCCACGCGGGAAGAATAAACCGTAAGGTATACTTAAAGGCACGTACGCATATGCTCGCGATATGCACATAGGGTGTCTCAAAATGGAACTATCTTTTCCAGATGAAGAAAAATCGTGAAGTTCCAAATTATTTATAGTTCTTTTATACTGTCACGATTTATTCATTTTTTTCGTCAACCAATCAGTAAATTCAATCTTATCAAAATTACATTTCATTAGCTACGAAAATGAGTATAATTCGGGAGTTCATCGGACATAAGAACTGCAAAGTGTTCTTATGTTAAAACTTCTGCGATTTTCCTGTTCGACGGCGCGAAATTTATTATTCTCAAAAGAAAATCGGAAGGTACCGAGCTTTGCGGAACACCCCGTATAGGTGCGTTTAACGGCATCCAGGTCGATCCACTCGAGCAACCTTCGACAGGCTCCGAGACGAAATCCGAAACAATCGGGACCTTATCTAAATGAAAACAAGAGGCTCGGTTACCCGCGGTTCTGCGCCGAGCCGAGCGAGTCTATATATCCGGCTCCGCTTTCCATTCGGCCGAACTTAAATGGTTTTCTGACTCGTTAATGTCCCACGCTGCGGCAGGATCTTCCGGCGGATTGCTTATTGGAACTTTGTTCGGCACAGCGTTCGAGTTAGGGAATGCCGACACCGTTTTCGTATCCATTCGGCCTAGTTTGGGCCTAAAAATATGCCTCGCGGCTTACAGCTTTAGATCGAGCTTGTAAATTTTTAACCAGTTATTATACTCGCTCGAATTGGTTCACAGCTTTTAACCAGGACTCGAAATAAAATTTCTATGAGAGAGAAAATAAACTACATTTGCCGATTGAAATTTGATTATTATTCGACTGAAACTGAATTTTAATTCTATTGGATTCTATATATTCGGGATTTTATTTTATAGTCGGCGAAGATTTGTGCTTTTATCCTGGCTGTAAATTAATCAGAAGCCCACACAACAAACTGAAAATTTTTTGATACTTTTTCGCCGAATGATGTTAACGATATATTCAATTCATTGACTCATGTCTGGATAACCGAGTGACTGGATAACCGACATATCGCGTTGCTGCCAATTAGCGCGACTCGAATCGCTCGGATTCCGAGCTTCTTGTTTATCGACCTCCACGCGAGAGATTAGAAAATGCGGGTAAAATTGAAAATTGCGGCTAAAGGAAAAAAATTTTCTCCTTTCCGTAATTCATGAGGCGCACACACGCCAGGTGTGATGGAAACAAAGAGCGCTTTAATGAATAATTAATCCGACGGTTTTTCTGCCGCGAGGGCAGGGGAGGGGGTGAAATTCTCTCTCCGAAGCCACGCGGTGTAATAAGCGAGGCCGCTCGCGCAATTTCCCATTCGATGCGGCCGCGCGAATGAAATTCTTTGCTTTTTCACGCACTTTGTGTGTATCTTTCTATCTCTCTCGTTCTCCCAGTCGCGTATACACTGAAAAATAAAGGAATCGCTGTGCGCGACCTTTCCGGATTTCTGTATCGTCGACGTAAAGGGAAAAAAGAGCGCGCGGTTTTTTAATTCAGTTGAAATCGCGACAAAACTCGCTTTCTTGAGTTTCCTCGTTTCCAGCGAGCTATACATATAGACGTCGGCATTCCAGTAGTAATTGGCGGATATAAATAAAAATGAAAGCATTAGAATTTGCATTTAATTCTATACCACGAAATCTTTAAATGAATCAGTAAAAACTGATTAAATCTACAGGTACTAATATGTACTAACCGTGAAAAAAAAAAATATCCGTGGAATAATCAATTTATTGATTGCATCAGTTGGTTAGGGAGATTCATCGATGATTCAAGAAATTGTGTAAGACGTTTATATCATCGTTTGTTTGTTCAGGAGTTCTGATCGATTGAAAGAATCATTAATCTATTAACCGGGATTATTTCAATTAAAATTTTCTCATCATATTAGTTCACGGCGTGATAATTCGACAATTCAAAATTGATTCACTGATCGAATTGGCGAATTAATATAGGATTCGTCATCAGCTGAGGGGAGTAAAATTTAAAAAATTCCAAGTTTGAGGAAAAACAGCGAAGAGAAGACTCCAAAATTTCACTCTTGACGAGACGAGAACGGATCTGGGTGTGGATGAGCGGAAAGGAGGTTGCCAGTCGAGTGTCTGGCCCTGATAATTAATGCCATAAATTGGCGAGCGTGCGCGAGGGCCGAACGATTCTTTCGAGTCTTCGATATATCGATTTATGAGCCGCGCCGAGTCCGCCGGGGTGTTGGAAAGTAGCGCGGCCGGAAGGAGGTGCAGCGATTCGAGTGATTCGCCGGAAGTTCAAGGCGTCTATGACGTACCACTTCCGGTCGAGCTCGAGGATATATGTACAGCCCCAGTGGCCATTAGAACGATTGGACGGTTCCCTCGCCGATATTTATGCGTCGGGTATGTCGATCTCGCGTATATATCGGTTTTTTATCGTCCACTTCCCGAACACTTTGTGCTCACGCGATCTTTCGTACTTTTCTTCGTCATTCCACTCGACGTAAGTGAAATGACGAATTCCCTCGAGACTCGATTAGATTCTTTCTCCGAGGTGTCTCAGAATGCTCATAAAATAACTCTTCGAGTTCCTCTCTTGGTATTCAACGAAGAGTTTATTAATTTCAAGGTCATTCGTGCAATATTTCATATTCTTCTTCATCGTTTCAATTAAACCCCTAGCGAGTGAAGTAACGAACTTTTACGATATTAAATTTTTTCTTCGGAATTTAAAAATAGTTATCAAATCATTTTATTAGCATTTACAATTCACCATAGTATTTTCTTTTCAACCCATTCCTCTGGTTAACCAAATCTGTTTTTCATCGTCCCTAAGTAATTTCCGATTTATTACACCCCTTGGGTTTCATTTATCGATTCAATAGTATTATTATTTTTTCCTCTCTATAATCCTGAAGGAATCCAGTCTGCGGATGGCTAGAGAAAACTTCAGATTTTTCGCGTCACATGAGAGGCCTTGCTATATCGACGAGCTCTCTCCCTCCGCGAGGTATTTGCTTTCCGGAAATTATTAGATTTGCCGGCAGCTTCTTTCCCTCCTCCGCCATCGTAAACATACTTTCCGATCGCGGCCCAGATGTGGTCTATCGAATTTCGTCGTCGGTGTATGAGCGCGTCTTCGGGATCTTCTCCGGAAAATCCCGAGAGGCTTGGCGAAAAAAAAAATTCCCACTAATCGAGCATTTTTCTCGGCCAAACTGTTCGAAAGTTGAAGGTCTCGGTTCGGCGCCGTAGCCAATTATTATCTTCGTCCGCCACCTTAACCCCTTCACCTGAAAAAATGAAAATGTCACGAACGGACGTTGCGTGCGCTCTCTCGGGACAGAGCCGTATTGATCTCGTGGAACGAGCCGATCGATCAATATCGAAGCATCGTCGCGTATCGATGAATGAAATTATTCGTGAATAATGGCGATCGTTTAGCTTGGAATATTTAGCGAAATCGATACACCGAATTATTTTTAAACGGTATAGATTCTGTCCTATTTAACTTGAATGGGGAGTGGCGTGAATTACCGAGAAACGAAAAGCCTCTTTCAATGAAAACAGGCGTTAATTGGTTAAACTGGACGTCGACGCTTATATGATCGTACCGCGCGATCATTTAAATTGCAATATTTACGAGCTCCTCCCGGCGCGAGACGCGGCCGCCGACCCGGTAAACCTTTCTCTCTTCCTCCTGCCCTCGTCTTCGTTGTCTATCCTCTTTTTCCGTCCCCCTCGCGACTCGGAGAAACCGCGCCGCTCGCACATTGATTTCATTCTCGGTTATTCATCCCGCGAGTGCGTGCGTATACGTATAACACACAGACGAAGAGGCCACGCGTACGCGAGACGAAATGGGAAGAGGATGAGAGACAACGCGATGCAATTTTTTTTCATTATCAAACCTCACGAGTCGTGTCAAGTTCATTATTTATGCGAGAACAACGAGGGCGAACAAGCCGTTATCTTTCGTCGAAAACCGGCCGCGAAATGCGCACCGAAAAGAGAAACGATACGAGAGTTGGGAATATGCGCTTCTGTGCTTAACAGCCTTTCGCGTTTTACCGCGATCGACAAATCGGCAAGAGCCGAGATAGTACATAGCGAGTACTTGATAATCGAAATTTCATCAAACTGAAAATATAGTATAGTATATTCGATCGATTAAAAAATTCGCGATGTGATTTCTGATTCCTTTTAAATAGAAATTGATCACATGGAATTTTCTATCGGAAAATATGATTACTTAAATCAACAGGAATTATTTCAATGAAAAACCGATCAATTTTCCGACCAGGACTCGATTAGAAAAACTAGAAATTCTCGATCGGTCAATCGTCGAGAGAAATTTCCAGCCAATTATGTACCGCTCTCTTGTAAAATGTACTCGGACGAGGGAAGAATTTTATTTCGTTCCACTTTCATTCCACGATATCGCCTCGAAACGGTTCGACTGACCGATTGAGCGCGATTTCGCATTCCTTGGCCTAGGCGATAAAAAGAGGAGAAAAAAAAAATCGTGGTCGTCGTCTTCGCAGTCGTTGTCGTCGAAACGGCGGAATATCGGAGGAGCCCGACGTTCAAGCTCTGCCTCCCTCCTAACCTTGGCGAGTCCGCGCTCTAATGCATATTGGAAGGAGCGTACGTGGGCGTGTACGCGCGCTGCGAGCGCGCGGGCCTTCGAGATACGGTTAGAATGTTTCTCGCGTGATGTAACACGACGTGAGTGCGAGCCGCTCTAGCACCTCTCGCACCTGCGGCCCGCTCCTTCGACCCCGACGTTTCGCTGCGACATTTCCACTCGAATTTTTCCTCAAATTTTTTCCTCTCCGCTTCTTTTTATTCTCCTCGATTCGTTCTCCTCGCAACGACTCGTAGAATTGATAAATTTGTATACGGGGTGTTTCGGAATCACCTCGGGTGGTTGATCTTTGACCAATCGGGAGCAACTTTAACGAGCCTGAGAAATTTCGGCGTGTCGGAGGAAATGTATTCGACAAATGTATCTTGTGTGGAGGGTATAAAGACAGATGTTCTAATTTATGAATTCAAAAATAGCAAAGGACATTTTTGCAAGCAATTACACGACGTGAAACTTGGCAATTTCGAGACACCCTGTACATCAGTTTGCAATAACGAGGTTCCACTCTGTAATTGATCATACAACGAAACGGTCCACTATAATGAGATTCCGCTAGAAAATTAATCGCGAAAGAATAACTCATTGTCATGGACGGAATAAATCTTTGGATTTCCAAGTAACGGGGATTAAGATTATCGAGAATACTCCGAGTCATCTCGCGTCGCGATTATTCCCATTTTATTTCGCAAGCTAATCGCTGTTAACTCGATTCCTCTCCCACACCGGCGAGGTGAATTTTTACCTGTGACAAATCGCTCGACAAATGCCACGTGCGAATAACACGTTGGAATTATCGGAGTTTGAGATAAAAAAAATGCATTGGATAATTTTCGCTCTCTCGCTAACTGGGGCAGTAGCGATTATCGGCCCTCCGACGGAGTGATCGCTTTTTTATAATTGTTCAATCCGAATGATTGTCTTATCGCTGCATATCGTATTTGTATACGCAAACTCGTATCTATATTTATTTATTAATGCTTATCTATATACACATAATACCGCTACGCGTGGTCATTCGCGATTTGCGAAGCAATGGCGCAACGAGAGACTGGCATTGTTCCTTTTCAACGTATGTCGATGTATAACTCTAACGAAATTGAGTGCGCTGACCTTAATGGATTTGCGGCAGAAAAAAAGCAAGAAAGTAAGCAGGAGAACGGGGGGAGAGAGAGAGGGATAGGGAGAAAAATAGGAATACTCGAGCGAGCGTGTCATCGCGTCGGGTGCAACAGCACGCGGTGCAATAATTCATTCCGGTGCTGGGGACGCAATACGCTCGCTCGAACAGGAGAGAGAAAACGAGAGACGGACCGGTCACTTCGTTCTGTCATCGTGAATATGCGCTAGAGATAGCCGATATCTCGATGCCAGTATATCACACTATCGGTTAATTCGACGTCGTTGAATTAATGCCCTGTAAAACGTTTCATAAATAACGGCTTTACAGCTGGACCCGAGCGACATTACGTATACTCCCGTTTGAATTATCGAATGATTTCGAATCGCGGAGGTTCGAAGGTCATCGCTGGAACTATAAGAGTCTTCTCCATTATTCGTTAAATTGCAATGTGAAAAATTGATGTGAAATGAACGAACGAATTGGTTCTTGTTATTTTCATAAAACGTGTATTTGAATTTTCGAATTTATATTTGAATTTAATTGTTGTATCGGATACGTCAATGTGAAATGTCGATATTTGTTCTAAAACAAATTTGGTTCGAGTTTCCGGGTAATTTAGTTACTCCAGAAAAATTGATATTCTTTGACATTGACGACGTTGCCAAGCGCATAATCAGCAATTAGCGGAGTAATGAATGGGCCAGCGTTGATCGCAAATGCGAAACGCGCGTCACGCGACTCGAATATTAAGACGCGAGCCGATCGGATGATTGGAGTATTACCGCAGTGTGCCCGTATCATTAACAGCGCGCCGCGTTGTCTGCCGATTGTAAAATTACAAATGCGGATCTTGCGTCACGATCGGCGTTACGCTCGATTAAAATGAGTTTTTATTCTAATTAATGCGCGACGTTATCACAATGCCCAATAGGATCTTATCGGCGTGGCTGATCGATTGCTTTTCGATTCGATCTCCTCGTTAAACATTTTTTCTCTCTCTCCACTGCCGAACGCCCACGCTGGGCGTGAGTCGCGCGCATTTCAAACGACGAACATCATCGTGCGATACGTGCGCCACGTGATTCCAAGAAATATCTTGCGCGTCTATTTATAAACGGCGTAATGCAGCCAATAGCCGGTGTCCGATGATTGGATTTTATCGCGCGAAGAGGTATATTTCGCGGATTGAACGGATAACGTTCGAATCGAGTGGGGCTCGTTTCCCCCGATTATACGGGAGGATATACAATTACTTCTGGTTCGAGCACGTGGGTGAGCTCGACAGAGGACCGTGAGCAATCGCGTCGAGTAATTTTATCGATTACGACAGAAATCGCACGCCCGAATCAAAAATTGTCTTTATTAACGTGATTTGGTGTTTCACACTTGAATTTGATCCTCTCTGAGTCAGGAATCTATTTTTCAATCTCAAATTACTGGATGAATAGTAGTCAAATTGATATTAGGTATCAAAGTTGAAATTTATTTTTCAGAAATTGGCAACATCTCTGTAATATTTGTATGATATTAGCTCATTTTTTCTCTCACAAAAAATATGTATATTCGTGTTCAAATCATCTGGCCTTCCTTAGAGGAAATAAGATTTCGAAAAGGTTTCTCACAAGTCCCAGTGAGACCGGAGTACTATATGTATAATCCCGAAAATTTGAGAAAAAAATTTCGGCATCGGCAGGGTTTGTACATATAGTAACCGGGTCCCGTGGGAACTTGCGAGAAAGTTTTCCGAAATTAGATATTCTTTAATTAGTTGCAATTTATCGAGTTCTAGGTAACAATATAGTACAAATAATGCTCAACCAGATCTCCACCCATTAAAATATCGATTTCGGAACTATTAGTTGTACAACGTCGCATATCATCTGAAATGAGATTCGAATCGGGACTAAGTATAACAAACCGTTTTCAACTCGAGCGTTCGAGTGCGTTCCGTGCATTGATTGAGTCGTTCGGCTTAATCGTCGGTATCGTGTGACGCGACGATCAGCGTTTTAAAATGCGGAATAAAGCCACTCGAGCTACTCGAAATATTATATCGGGGCAAGTATGCCAACGTTTTCGAGTTTACGAGCTCGATCGGCGAGACAAGTGTTCTCGGCTTCAATGAATCGTATAGGAGGGGTCAACACTTTCGCCGTCTCGTTTATTACGCGTTCAACTACTTTGTCGAAATAGAACTTCTCGGAACGATTCGAGGAACGGCCTCGATGAATTGGACTTTATTATCGGGATAAATATTTTCGTTGAAGGGGCCGAAAAATCTCTGGTCCAGAAGAATCGTTATGAAGCCCGACGCCAAAACACTGATTACTCTGTCACCGATAGCCGGTGCGGCTGTTTCTTCGTTTATTTATGCATCGAATTTGTATATCGACACACGAGCTCTACGAAACGAGTGCAACGTCCGGCGAAGGATTTTCCCTCCTCCTCTCTTTCTCTTCTCCCTTCAAAAATCGATAATACATCGATGTAACGCCTGTATTGGATTTCGTTCTCATATTTTCCAAACCTCGTTAATTTTTGTTTCATTTCGAACCCATGATCATTCATAGTTTGAACAATTCCCACATCGTTAATCTCGGTAAATACAAAACCGAGAACGGTAATTGAAAAATATTTATTTGAAAATTGCGCGTTGGAGCGGAATAAAAATTACGTTAGTTTTACGATATCGTTAAAAAATCGAAGGTGTAATCTCAATGGAGGAAAACTAAGACGTAAACGAAGACGACGTCACCATCAAGATAGTCGACGGTTTTGCAAGCGCGAGATAAGAATGAAAAAATGTTTAGGCATGCGTGCGACGATTATGATGCGGTTATATTACGATCTCGTTCGTGCATGGGTGCGATTAAGAGCGCGTGGCGTCATCCGGCGCCGGATCCGAAACTGGATGAAAAAAAAAACCACGCGGTTTTGATTAAACGAGACGAAAACGGATCTCCTGTGATGCAACTGCGGTGTATGCAATGTGAGCTCATCGACACGAAAAGTGAGATAATTCATCGCTGAGAACATACAATACAGATTTGCGCGAGATGAAAATGAATATGAATTTTTCCGCGTACAGTTGTATAGGAAAATATTTTCGAGTTTTTTTTTTATTTTTGTGAGGGTTAATTCGATATTTTCTGATTTAATCACTAATAATAGTATTAGATTACTCGTTACTTCAGAAGAAAGTTTCAAAGTATTAGGCTACAATATAAGCCTAATCAATTTTTGCGATTGAAATCAGGACGAATATCACGACAAAGGTGTCGACTTACGTTCCCACACGAGCCAAGTGGAAAATCTAACTAAAAGCAATAAACGTAAACAACAGAATTCTTTTTCGATCCCGAGGATTTATCGCTTCTTCATACGTCAACTCTTGATTTTTGAAATTTTTTACTTCCTTCAAACCGATCTTTATGCCACCACCTCGCCCACTCGTCTCGAGAGCAAGACAATCAAGCGTATCCCACGCGTATACCTTATACACGCTCCGTGTGTGGAGAGCGATTTCATTATATGTATACCGTGCAACGTGACGTCGTCCAATATCTTACACGCTCTTTTTCTTTCTATCTTTTTTGTCGCGTTGACGAAAATTTAATCCACCTCGTGCATGATACGCTCTGAGCTCGCGATTCCTGGTAGCTCTCGACGCCTCGTGGAAGACCGCGAGAAATCTCAATATTACACTCGCCTCCGCAACTCGAATGGCTCGATCCGTGTGTACTGACGTACTGTTATTTTCGCACCCCTCGACAGATAATATCTTTTGACTCGCAATCCTACAATTCTCTTTGTCCGATTCAGTGTATGTATAATAGGTATACTAATTAACTTGATTTTTCGGATTCGACTTTTTTCATCGACAAATTCTACTGATTATTTCATTTAATTAGCGAAGGAGTTATTTTTTCAGTGAAAATACATTTAGTTTAACAGATGAATTTTCAATTTGCTAATGAGTCTCATTGGATCGCAAATCAAATCGAATGAAAAAAAACCTACAAATTCTATCGGTAAAAGCGATTCAATATACTTATAAATTCATAAGAATAAATAAACTCGCTATGTCTTCTTTCATTTTGCTAATGAGAATAGTGGATATATTTTGAATCGAACTCACTGATTTCGATGTAAAAATAAGACTCGACATCGTCCCACTTTTCTTTTATGGCGCATGCTCGAAAAACGTATATTAGGTTAATTATTTTACTGCATCATCACGACCCATCCGTGTCGGATATAATCGGCAATCTTGAATCCCTCGAAAATAGATGAAATTTGTTAAAAATATCCGTATGCGATTATTTTTTTTGCTACACACGGAGTTCTTGCGGACGATTTACAAATTGATCTCCTGAAACCGAAATGACATGACAAATACAATCGGAGGGAGAGAGGTAATCTCGCGAGACAAATTCGGAGCGAAATTTTAATATCGGTGAGTCCTGCGGTGATATATAACGCACCGAGGGCGATGACGTCACGTATGGCCCGTCTCGTGATGCATTACGATTTCTCGCGATGAGCTCATCGCTCGCACACGCCCGCGTGACATAACTCGCTTCTCTCTCTTTTTCCCTCTTTCTCTCTCGTTTTCTCTCACCCAGCAACTTGGCCATTTACATCGGACGGCTAACGTGCGTGCATACACGAGCTCGCGAAAAAAGGAGCGAAACACGAGGAGAATGGCGCGTGCAATTCGCATCTACTCCCGCTCGACTCCATCCATCATCGGCCAACGAGACGAGCTTTTTTTGCATCTTGGATGACACTCGGGCGAATTTCAATTATGCACCACCTATTTCCAACCCACATGACGAGTTACGCGAAAAAAATATTTTTATTTATGAAGATAACTAGCAACTTTTTACTAGAATTGATTCGGTGTAATTCTCAACCCTAAGCACTTTACGGATTATGGAGAGAGATGGATTTTCATTCTTCATCAATATGTCATACCAGTATAGTTTAAATTATTTCATATTTTAAAATCTCCAATTTCTACTACAATTTTTTTACGGATTTTCGCCTAACGATTCTATAAATTTCGGCAAAGTGGTTCAAGGTGAAACAATCCGTAAAATTTTCCAAAACGCATTCCTTTCTTTGTAACGATTGTTAGCGTCGTGATTGTACGAACACACGAGGGCTCCGGCTCGCAATTACGTCGGCAAAAAGAACAAAACACGGAGGTTTCCGATTCGACCGAGATTACGTACAGCCGCTGCGCGTTGATTAATTTTTTCATTCGCGCGTTTTACAACCAGCGAGTGCTGTGTATCGCCCGATAGGTACAATTTTTCTGTTGGTTTTGCAAATCTCGATTATTTCCTTTGGCTTTAATTATTCCGATGTGCCGGGTGGGATCGATCTTGGTGATTAACGAGCGTCCGATTACTGGTCGGTTTATTTCGCCTTTTCCCGTACATGTTAATGAGCTCCTGTGATTTATAACGACGCCTCGAGCGATTTTTGCGAAACTCGCGAGCAGTTTTTGTCCTCGCCGGTAGGCGAAAACCGTCGAGTCCGCGTATTTCGATGATACCCGGGGCTCGCTTAGCGTCTAATTCGCTTCCGGTGCGCCGTGTATATGTATACCGACTTCGAGAAATGAGATAGGAGTAGTCTTCGAGGGGGAGAGAGAGTCGATGCGTTCCGCGTGCTCCGCTCTGGAATGCGGAATGTGCCGCGTGTAGATGTCGCCGCGATAAGGGATCGCGAGTCTCCGGCTACCCTTTCGCCTCGGAGACCGAGTTTGCTCGGCCATTAAAGTCGATTCTATCGATTCGCTCTGCTTAGTTTTCGCTATTTCCCTGATGAATTTTCAAAAGAGGAAAACGACATTAAGGCAAAGTATCAAATCGATAATGCGGTACAAATTTCAATTGGGAGTGGAAGTTTGAAACGAAGAAAATATTGGGTCAATTAATTCTCGAAGCAGGGAAAGGATGTTGAATCGAATAAAAATATGGGTAACTGATTTTTAGTTAACGAAACTAGAATCGGGTGAAGATGAATGAAAGATTGGTGTCAATGTTTACCCAAATAGGTAGTATAGACGAAATACTACGCTGGAGGCTGATTTGGCATTTGAAAAGTGTGACGATGGGCGTGAACAGCAAATCCAGACGATAAGAGACACAACGGACGCGTTAAGATGCAGCGTGCGCGTAGTAAAAAAATAAGAGTGCGTGAGCGAGAAGAGGAAAGCGAAGCCGGGAGAAGAAAAATACGATGTGAGCGACGGAATGTGCGAATGAGGATACTTGGAACAGAGATAAGGGGACGCGCTCTGCGTGACTGAGTTTCCAACCGCATAAGAAGTCGGATAATATTCCTAACGGACGAGCTCGAAAAAATCTCGTCAAACTATACTCTCTGTTGTTTGACAAACTTGTCCCTCTCTCTCGCTCTCTCGTTCGAGTTTTGCATTATCGTTCGACCCATCAATGAAATTTTTCTCCCTTTCTCTATTCGAAAGTCCTCCAATTTACCATCAAACTTTTCCAGGGAAGATGTACTCCCATTATTCGCTCCCTTCGACGGAAAATATTTCCCTCTAGAGGTACGTTCCATCTCGCTCTTTAAAAAAAGTCACGTGAAACAGCGTGCCCTGATACCATTCGTAAGACACGAATATTCTCGCGAAGGAGCGATGTCCCAATTACCACATCGGTGATTTTCTACTGATTATTTTATCGTCTGAACAGCCTTCGTTGGATCGATATCGGTTCGCGATTTTCTTCATTCTTCACAGTTTTTTTTTTTGGATAATGATATTGAATTATCGAATGAATAATAAAAGAAACGCGCCAACTCGATTGCTCACTGATAGTTCGATATAGAATGAATTTTTCATCCAATTACAAACCAAGACCACTGAAAACTCTACTGAATTTTCACGATTGATACGATTTTTGTTCGCACACGTACGCACCATCGAGAGTTTGACGTTCACAGTTTTTTTTACCATCTATTTTGCTGTACCCGGTTGGTTATTTACGATACTCGCGGGGAGTCGAGGAGGGGTGGTAGGGGGATTTAGCGGTTATCACATCGTTTGCCAAAACGCGAATATATGTACTGACCAACACGTCGCTCATCCATAACTCTATCAGTAAACCGCGGTTAAATCCTCGTTCCCTCTCCCTCGCGACTCTCGACGCGCGTAACATATTTTTTCCAAAATTATATACGATCGAAAATATTTTTTTCCAACTCGTCAACCTACTCTCTTCGGCTCTTTTATCAAAACAATATTTCCCTTTAACCGCGGAAAATGGATCGACCTTTTTTTCTATTTTCATCTCCATTTTCCACTGATCGCGGGATTTAATGAACGCAAGGAATGGCCTCTCTCTCTCTCCTCTGGGTTTTGGTGAAAATTAAAAAATACCGAAAAAGTATCCGACAAATATTCGGATATGGATTTTTGTTTTTCTACCACGAGCGAGGGAGAGCGTAGAAAACCATCGTAACGAATTCGTTACATTCGATACCATCCGTTTTGGGTTTCCCCATCGTAGATTATTCATCCGAACGCTATTTCCGCGTGATCGTTATAGCTCCCGTTAATTGATACGGAATCGCCGGGGTGATTCTTGGTGCGAAAATACTTGGCTAGGTTCCTGTGAGTTGTTCAGGATATACGTATTTTCGTTTCGCAGAATACAGCGAAATCGATTGAGATCGTAAGTTTCCCGCTTGTCTCGTTCTCTCTCTCTCTCTCCCTCAGAATATCTTTAGAGTTTACGCTTCGAGGGTATTTTCAGAATGAGAACAAAAAACAAAAATTTCTGTAGGCAGCGAGTGTTTTCGCACTCGAGTTTTGGTTTATCGTGGCAAGTCAACCGGTTTAATAAATTTCCTGTCGGAAAATTTCTGAACAGTAGTTTCGTGTTTTCTTATTATCTTGCAACAAGTTACGCAACAATCGAGCGATGTTTATGAATTTTTTGGAAAACGGGTTGCCAATGGTTTGCGAATATCGAGGACGGTACTTTTGCCATTGTCTATTCGCGTAAGAAAGACATGAATATTCAAACGGTATTTATGAATTTTTTGCTGAGTCAACCCTAAAGACATCACAATGGAATTATAGTTTTAGTACCCGAAGTTGACTATAATGAATCCCGTTTAATAAACGATTTTATTGGTCAACAAACTAGACACCCCATATCCCCCCGGTTGTTTAAACACTTTCAATATTAACTAAGCAAACAGCGAGACGTTTGCAACTTTCATTAAATTTTTTATAGGTAACAAAGAACAATTAGCGCGGCCAATGATAATATAAGCCATCGGAGTCAGCGAACCGAGTAAAAGCCTTGAGCGTGAGGAGAGAGGTGTCAGAGGTGTACATATATACAGTTTATTAAATTAGAGCAGAGTAATATGCGCGCGAGCGTAGATTGCTCGAGTTATTAGTATCATTATCAGCGCGTTACCATTCTTTATTACGCGAGCGGTCAGTCGCGGGGGCGTTATACGGTTTATTAGCTTGGATTGGGAAAGAAGCGCAACTTAATATATAATCTCGGCACGCTCGCCTACAGATATAGAGACAATGAAGACCTCTGTGCGCTTTCGCGCAAATTCATTTTATCGCTTTCGACTCTCCCTTTTCTCGTGGCTTCTCAACTCCAGAATAAGAACAGCGATAGAAGCTCGTTTACCGATAAAGGGAATCAGTAGAAACCATCAGTTTAATTGTAGATATATTTCTCGTGAAAAACATTTATATCTATATTGTTAGTTTGAAACAAAATGAAAATCCTATTTCCAAGAAAATGCGGTAAATTCGTGAATGAAAAAAATATGTTGTAAATTTATCAGTTTTGCGTGAAAACATAAATTCTCTTTCGATGTGCCGAAAAAAAATTATGAACCTTTTTTGTGAGAGGACTCATTATTTTTGTTTAAAGATCAATTGCAAAAAATCATTTTTTTTTTAAACGGAATTATAAAAATTTATTGCATCGAAGAAAAAATCATTATCATTCATTTAGTTCGTTCAACGAGAGTTTCCATTCTTACCCAAAGCAGATAAGCGCTAAAAAAATTCAACATGAGATTGAAACATTATTATTTTCTTTTTATGAAAAACGTTCACTCTTCCCAGTGGTTGGTTCTCTCGAGCGTCTGTCGGTTCGCGAGATTCCCGGTAATCGCGAGATCGGAAAGCCGCGGCACGACGCGGGTCGTTAGGGCGAAAAAATCTCCGGCTGCGGGCGCAACGACGCGTGAGAGCGAGAAGGAGAGCGAGAGAGTGAGAAGGAGAGCTCGCGAGTCGATATTAGCATGACAAGCCTGGGAGGAAAGGAGCATTCGCAACATCGCCGGACCCTAAAAGCACCGCGTTAAATCGTCCGTGTTCGGGGCCCCTAATGGACCGGCATTGCCCTCACTGAAAAAAATTGTCCCTCCCTCCATGCCTCTCTCTCTCTCTCTCTCTCTCACTCTCTCCCTCTCTCTCTCTCTCTCTCGTTCTCGTTATACGAGAGTTTATTTTTCTTCCTGTTCGCACGTTTTATTCTCTCCTCTCTATTTTTTGTTACGTCACGTGTATATAAATTTTTCACGTTCAACTTGACGAATAGTCCCGCGAGATCCAACGACGAGATTTCCACGCTCATCGCACTCTCGTGGCCGAGAGCCTCGCGATTTTTCAGGCCGTATACGAAAATTACGGAAGAGCGATAATTCGCTCTTGGTGCAACTTTTTTCTTCTCTCTCTCTCTTTTGTTCGGTTTTCTGGCGCGAACAAGCTCACATTTCGAGCCCGCGATATTTATCTTCGAAAAAAAAAGAAAAATTCCGACGTTTACAATTTTTCGGATGAAATATTGGATCGAAAATACGAGACCTCATTCGACCTTTTTTTTTCGTTTTCACAAAATTTCAGAGAAAAAGGCTGGACAATAGTTTAGTCGTTTACGAGTTTCGGTTCGGTTAACATTATTGTCACACAGACGGTCACGATAATCGTTTTATAAAAATTAACGATTTTATAAGCGAATTTGCATGAAAAATCCTCGCTTTCGGTGCGCCACACGGGACCCCCGATGCAGGCTGCTGACGCACAGCCCACACGCCGTGTTAAAACGCCGAACGCGTATATATCGCGCGTCAAGAACGTTCACGTACACTTTCAACGCTCGCGCAATTACATTTATATCAAATAAAGTTCGCTCTGTGCCTCGTTTTAAAAGGACTTTCAACCTCTTTTTTTCTTCCACCTCTCGACGTCTCTCTCTCTTTCTCTCTCCCACTTTTTTGCATTTCACGAACAATAATTTTCTAAACTCGAGGGGAGGGAAATTTCCAGTTTGTTTTTCCGAGGTTTTTCGAGGGACAATTAGAGAGGAGGGCAAAAAAAGTATTTCGCGTTTTTCCCGCGGGAGGGTGCGTCGTAATCGAGAACGAAAAAAAAAACATCCGCGTATATTGTAATCGCGAGAAGTGCGAAAAAGAATAGAGTGAGAGAAAAATATAAAACCGTAGCCCGTCGTCGCACGCTAGGGATTTGGCATATTTGAATCGGCGATTTGCAATTTAAACTGTAATTAGAAGGTACGAACACGAAGCTAATGAGTCAAAATAGTGTTAACATTTATCTTTTCGTATGTTAGTTTTCCCGCTTATTACGAGATTTAACACTTTTAATTCATGATAAGAATGAGCAGCAAAAATGAAAGCTGATTTGTATTTATGTGGGAGGTGACAAAATAAGAATACCATTTTTCTATAAATCTATTATTATACTATACTCGATTCTCGAAACAGGAAGACAATAGTGAATTTGCAATACGTATAGAGAGATGTCGTATACGTAAATTCTCCAGCTCAGAGAGTGGTGATATGCTCTGACAAATTACAAATGCGAGTTTTTCATATTAAACATTCAGATTTAATTAAAAAATCTTGCATGAGATCCGAGAGATTGGTCATTGGAAAAACTTTTTATTTAAAACGGGCCAAAAAATATTCCGACGTGTGAGAAATACGGGAATTCAAAATCCTCAGGAAAATTACAGAAATCCGGCGTGTGTGAAATGGAATGCCGGGAACGAAGCGCGAGCTGCGTTGAAAAAAAGAGGTAACGAGTGCATTTCCCGATGATAAAAAATATTTACAGGAGAAAGAGAGATTTTATCATCGAGCGAATCGTGATATATATAGACACGGATCGTGGTGATACTTTAATTATCGCGAGCTCGGCGTATTTCGTTATAACTCGATGGCGTATCAGTTTCGAGAGTTGAATAAACTCCCGACGAGATGAAAGAGAGAAAAACGACTCTCCGATGTTGGGTAATCGCGAACGAGGTATTACGCGACATTCCATTAACCGCAGCCGCGATTTAATTTTCTAATCACGTGGAAGTTGGCTCTGCGTACGCCGGCCCGGGAAGATTTTCTCGACTTATATGGCGATGAGAGGGAAAGACAGAGAGATTTTTCTCGAGACGTCGGCATCGATCTATCGTGACCGATCGTAAGCCTCTGACTCGGGAATTCCCGTTCTTGCATCTCTCGGACGACGAACGACAGAGAGGGAAAACGTAAACTCGGTTAATCGATGGGAGACACGAGAAGAGCGGAATAACAATTCGCGGGATGAATCGATAACGAAGTCGCATAGAAAACGAAAGATTGTAACTTTTCTCCGGTATTTGGATGGAGGAGAAGGGGGATTAATGGTAATCCGGAGAATAGGGTTGAGCCACTTTGCGGGGACAAAGGGGATACGAGAGAAGCTCATGTTTACGATATACATTTTTATGTCGTCGACGCCGGGTACGTCGAATTTTAAATTGTGGCTAGATTTATTCACTCGTTTTTAGACGTCCTCGGAAAATCACAATATATATTGCGCGAGTGGTACGGCTGAATCACGATCCGAATTGGAATTTAGAATTAGGGTTAGAAAATAAAAATCTGTTAAAGAAAATGTAACGATGTAAATCAGGTTAACCTATGTCGAATCAATACCAACTCTCGAATGAAGACAGAAGAAGCTAATCGGATTGAGAGAATTTTCTATATTTAGATCAAGCTGAATATATATTACCGAATTAGTATTAAACCGTGAATTATTGCATAAAAATAATTGATGTTTTTTTTCTACTCGAGGGATCTCATAACGAGGATTTTATCGCTCTTCGACTCTCGAGCGTTTATTTCGGCGCGAAGTTATAATAAGGACTTACGCATAACTGCGCTTGACTCGCGAGGTACACGATATTTCGCAAATCGGCTCTCTTGGCTCGATCGCGCGCATATAACGCGACACTCGAACCCGCCTCTCGGACTCGAGAATCGTCGTAAGCGGCTGGGGTATCGGGTTAATCGCGCCGACTCGAATTTTTAAGTGCTCCCGTTTATTTCCGACGCCTGCTCCGAGCAAGAGAGAGGGAAAGATAGAAAGAAAAGAAGAGCGCGCGCTCAGAAGAGAGAGAAAAAACGAGTTCCTGATGGGACACTCAAGAAAAATTTAACTTTATGAAACTCTTAAGTGCATATTTATGTAGGGCCATTCTCACTCGAGATAAAATGCCTCTTATTTACTATTTATGAATCGTATTTAAATTCTGGTCTATAACGACGAGATTTTTTGTTTTTTTTTCTCTCTCATAGAAACTTGAGTTAGAGAAAGGATAGCTCGTTCGGGCTCCCCAGTCCGATAAATTCTTTCTCCAACTTTGAGAAATTCCATCGATTTTCATGAATTTCGCAAGTCCGTCTAGGCAGCGCACCTCACCCTTTTCCACCTCCACGCGCTTTCGTGTCGTTTCCTCTTTTTGTTTTTCATCTTTTTTTTTCAACGTGTATATCGTAACGAGGGCATTAGTATCGCGTGCAACGGCCCGTGCACGACGCGCCAACGGCTTTTTCCCGTTCCCGTCGTGCGCTGAAGGAAAAAGAAATATACAGTAACGCAGCGCGTATATATTTTTCTCTCCGTGGAAGCTTGACGTGAGGGTAAACGAGCGTTAAATATCAAAACGCGCGCGCGCGCGCTCTCTCTCTCTCTCTCTGTATTCCTCCGTAATAACGAACCCGATGATGGAACGATACGAATCCGTTTCGGTGCGGGATGGTTTATTTTCGGTCGGCTACCGATACCAATTAGACGTCGCTGCGATATCTGCTTTGTTTTCCCGCCAATTTACCGCCGGTCATTCGCTATAATTAACTCTCATAATTGCGCACTTTTAGCTCATATAAAAAATACATATTTGACAGTTATATGGATCTGGAGAGAAACGAACCAAGCTGTTCGTCGAACCTGATTATAATCATTCCCTAATTCGAAAATTAGTGCCGATCTAGGCTCATTTCATTCGATCGAAACCCGATCGTAATTAGGATCGGATCGACTAAACACTAATTCAAACCTAATTATATAATCTCATATGACTTTTATAATCCGACGCGTTTCGGTATCTTAACAAAGACACAACGTCAACGTAATTATAGTAGGATCACCGAGATCTTGAAATGATGAAGAATAGAAACATCGACGGGACTGAAGTATTTTGCTAATGTTAATAAGGATAAGACTGGAGGTTGCGGGGCGTTTCGCGACTACGAAAACGAAACCCGAGGATTGATTTGCGTCAGCGGGTAGGCGTACCCCCACTGACGAGTTTAAGGGACATTCGGAGAGCGGACGGCGACGCGCGCTAAACTGGTGGAAGGGAAATGACATGCCGGTGTCGAGTAGTGTCATTGAATGGCGGTCTCCCGTGTCAAAGCTTACTCGAGGGTGGCTCTACTACCCACAACCCGACACCGCCAACTCCACGCTCTCGCGCGATATATAGCCACCCCACTCCCTTCTCCATTCTCGCCGCAACTCTACAGTTTATCAACCGTCCATGTGACAAACACGATCTAAACGGTTTCGAATTTTATACGAGAGTCGACACTATGTATTTTCCAACCTCTTTTACGAAAATTTCCAAATACAGACTGTCCCAAAATGACCAAATTTCACCCAGACAATTCGGCTTCGCGATATTTTGATTGTAATTATTTTCCAGTTTCGATCAACGCTTTGATAATTAGGTTTTCGGTAGATAATAAGAAAGATTAGAGTTATCAACTTATTTTTCTCACTGGCTATCGGAGTATGAAAATATCTCCGAGTGATACATTAAAAAAATCGCCCAATTTGCCAGTTCGATAATACGGGACTATTGGTATTCGAAATTCGATGAACCAGAAGCAAAGATAAAACACATATTCGATAGTTAATTTGAATTCCGGAAGTTATTCGAGATGAGTACGCGACACCGAACAATGATTCCCAGCAATCACGACTGGTTTTATATTCCGCAAAGCGGGTATACCAGTGTTTAAATGGGCGCTGTGAAATCAGAGTTGAGAGCTCCGCTAGATGCGTACGTTTTTCTCTGTCTCGCTTTCTCTTTCTCTCTCGCTCTCACTTGCCGCGCTCGTATGACGCGCTCGCGCGTGAGATTTCATCCCCGATTCGGCGAACATCACGCGCGTCGTGGATTTCCGATTCCCGTGCCGCTAGAAGCCTCGAACTGTTCGCAAACCAATTCGATTTTCGTTTCAAAGGACCCCCCTTCCTGCAGCTACTCGGGTTATTATTTTTTACTCTTTTATCCATCCATTTTTTAACGCGTGTTTTTATTTCGCTCGGAACCAGCGATTCTCGCGCGCCACGCGCTACGTATATTGAATTTTACGTCCGCGAGATGTAATAATTGATCTTCTTTTGAACTCGCGCCCAATTTCTCCCTTCCTGCGCCTGTCGGAAAAATTCGATTCTGAAAACCGCGCGGTGTTTTAATCCAGAATCGTGTCGGAATTTCTGACGCGTCGACACAGTGTTTTATATTTTTATTTAACGTCATCTGTTAATTGCTTTTTTCCCTCTGCGGTTCGACAACAGATCCCGAAGAGGAAAATTAATTTTCTGCTGTTTATATTCCACAGCAGTGGGTTAAGAAATCATATAAAGTTGTCCTTATAGAATTTCCCACTTGTAATTCGATTTACGGGAAGTCATTTTTCGTGTTAGCGTATAGTCGCCGTAAAAACGACGATTGTTGTAACACAGAGTTGAGAATTTTTCATACGAGTACCGGTTGAAGAATTTCGTTAGGAAAATACGAGACGTATCGAGAAGGATTCGAGACGGTAATCGGAGGAGATGCCGGCACCTTTGAAATCTCATCTAGGTGCTCGCCTCGCGCTCCAGAATTTATATTAAAACTCTCGGGAACCGCACGCGCGCGGTCCTCATGCGCGAAATTTATTCGCACGCGATGGAAACGCAACGCGCACCGATCGCGGAATGAGAAAGCTCGCTGGCGAACAGAGCCAGGCTCGGAAATCGATCGACGGTGAGACTGCAAACCGCTTCCCGTCGCGTAAATCGCGCGTTATGAATATTTAAATCCTTCTTGGCAATTGTCGTTATTGCCCTCGTGCCTGAGATTAATTTCCTTTTTTATTTCCCATGTTTCAGAGTGCGGCGCAAATCAATTCAGGTGTAAGAACGGCGAGTGCATCGACAGCGCTGCCCACTGCAACGGTGTGCCCGACTGTCGCGATAGATCCGACGAAGTCAATTGCCGTAAGCTCGTTCTTCTCTTCCTTTCGACTTTGCTTTTGTTTTTTGTTGTTTTTGTTTCAGCACATGTATTGTCTCGTTCGCAAATCACACGTGTTTCACGTCAGTACACGCTTTATTTGTGCGATAAACGTTCTCAAAGACATCAGTCACCGCTAAATTGAATTATCGTTACAGTTAACAGTCGCTATATTATTTTCGCTATTTTACTCACATGTAGTATTTTTACTGACACTTCTTCACATCGGAGATATCTTAAATTTCCAAGAGATTTAATCGGGGTTACTAGATTTTCCTGAAATTCGTGAATTATATAATGACTAAAGATTCTATTGTCAAAAATAGTATCGACGGGTGAGAGTCGCGAATCGAATAACGTAGCTATAACGGAGAATACTAATGCGATTAGCTTTTCACCGCTTACCGTGGTTATCCACACGAGGTGTGGAGATGCATGATTCTTCGTCTGGAATTAGCTCCGAACAAAATTGCATTATTAACGCGGCCTCCAGTGTTGGAAATTCGTTGGGTTTCGAAGAGTTAGTTTGACGTATTGTCAGCGGAGTGTAAACACACCGTGAAGAAATTCCCGCTTGTCAACGTAAGCATGAATTATTTTGCGATTAGGGCTTATGCCTATGATTAAAATATTGCATTAGGAGAAGTAAAATTTAGAGTAGATCAAATGTAATTAGTACTGATTGCTAAACGAGATTGTTTGTTACTAGGACTAAAACAAAATCTAGTGTGAAAAATCAATAAATTAGGATTCGAGTAGAGTGAGATCGAATTAGTACTAATTATTGAGTCAATTTACTAATTTTAGGTCAAAATAACTGGAATGAAGGAGAATAAATTATTTAATTAGGAGAATATGTGATTAGTGTTGAAAGGTTAACGTAACTAATTGAAGCTGGAACACGAAAAACATTCTAGTTTGAAAATAAATTGATATTAATTATTGAATAGATGAAAATAAAATTAGGGTTAGAAGTTATAAATCAGTTTAAAAGTTGTACAAGCTAAAACTATCCTTATCTCAGTTAAACTAAAACTCGACACCAAATCTTGAATCAGGAAGTATCGAAGTCGATGCAATTTTCATGAAAAATACATTTTTCTGGTAATATTTGATAACTTTTGGTAAACCCTGTATATACACAGGCGATAATACGCGGTTGCGCGCGTATTATTTATTATCGTCTAGCGTCGTACACGTCAGACTGAACACGACACGCGAGCTTCGCCTCCCCCTCGCGAAGCTAATCGCGAAACGTAAGACCACCCGTTGTATTACGATGAGCTCAATAATTATAATAGCTGTGACAATAACAATAGCGTGACAACACACGCGGGGCTTGAGTTAGGCCGTTGCACCCGGTCTACTCTCTTTCTCTCTCTCTCTTCCTTTCTCTCCATCGGCAACCCCCTACCATCTTCCATTCCAGGCTTGTTATTTTCGTCGTCTTTTGCGAGGGCACGCTTCCTCCTTCATGATCGTATGCATTTCTAACCAGGCTTCGACCTTCTTTCCCACCCTCTTGACTCTCTTTCTCTTTCTCCTCTCACTCTTTTTCTTAGCTCGCTGTGTACTTCATTCCAAGACCAAGAGCAGTCGCTAGAAAGAGTCGAATTAGTTTTGGTGGGCCCTCAATTTTCCAAGCCCATACCTCCGAGACGATCACGAACCGTTTCGTATTACCCGATTACGTCGAAACTTTACCGCGAGCTATCCAAAACGACCGTTTCATATTTCGCTAGACACGGCATACTTGTCGAATTCTTCCTCCGTCGTTCTCCACGTTTTCTCCCTTTGCCTATTCTGCTTTTCTCTCCCCCCTAGATTTCTTTTTCTATTTTTCCTTCTCTCAACAAAACATGGAAATTTTCATATCATATTGATACTTTCTGTTTCCTACGCTAAGCCTTTTCACCCTCCCTAACCCTTTTCATTTTTCATCCTATGAGGTGAGAAATATTTGAATCAAATTCATACTTAATTATTTTTTACGTTTCTCTGTTTTCTTCTACCTTCCTTTCCGATTCTCCTTTCTCTCTCTTTCTCTCCCTTCGATCTTCCTTTTCATTTTGTCTTCCATAAAACAGAAAAATTTTCAAGTGTAGGGGACGGCTTCGTTAGCAATATATTAACGAGAAATCGCGGAAAAATGAAAACCCAAAGCGTTTCCCCTACGTCTGCCAAATCTGGGGACGCGAAATTCGCTTCGGCTACACACTCGCGTTTATTATGCCAGCCATAATAACCGGCCACGCGATTTTAATCCGACGTTAATCTCCTCGCGTCGCTGCTATGCTCAACTTCGGTAAACCCCCCCTTCCTCCCTTACTATACTAGAGATTTCGCGCGATTTTAATCCAATCCCGATTTCACACAGCCTCGAATAATGGACGACTTTTAGCTCGTCAAACAACTTGATTCGCTAGCAAATTGCTATGATTACCGATACACGAAATTTTGTCAAGTACCATTGTCCTTTTGTCGGATAAAGGAAAAAAAAGTTACAAATTTTATCAGAATAAAGAATGTTTTTATTGGCCAAACATCGAATCGGATATCGAAAATTAAAAAATTCATTTTTATCCCATTGTGTCACATAAAATATTTAGCCAGATAATATTTCGAACCGGAGTGAAGATTGGGTTAACATTTATTTAAATCACAAGACAAAAAGTGAAATCCATAATTGAAACTCTTTCCGCGATCGGAGAATAAAGACATTCAGTTTCCATCCCGAAATATCTTTGCTTATCTATTCTCATCTCGGAATCTGGAATTCCCGTTGTTAACTCGTAAATTTTGCTCACGTGGACAGCTGAATCGCAGTTATTGAAAACTCTGGTGTACAGAAGCTGAAGTAAAAAAAAAGAATAATAAGCAGTCTGGAAAATTGTCAGCTGTTTGAAGATGAATTTCGAACGATTATCCAATTGTGGCGGCAAATTGATAAGTGCACGCGCGCGTCGTTCGCGCCCAACGTTAATGTATTCCGTAAAATTTTCTCGAGTACGTGCTAATTAATGACCGCATTCTTGAGGACCCCGCTTAACGCGGCGCTACTAGTCACTAATTAATTCCCTCCACGGCCTTTGAATCTTCTTCCACATCAGCGTCATCGGCGTCAGTGTGCGCGCGTGAGTCATCGCACAGCCCAGCCAGTCAATTACTCTGTGGCGCGTCTAATTAAGCTCTTCGATCATTATTTGTGTGATGTAACATTCCTAATGATCGTAATTTTCTTATTTTTCACTAATGTCTCGATATTTTCATATTTCATCCTACAGATCGACTTCTGCGATAATGGGTTTATTGGATTATGTGTTTCATCTATCTCTAATTTCAATACAGAGTGATCGAATAACTCGTCCATTGGTACTCTAAAACGATGTTATCCGAGAAAAAAATCATAAAGACTTGGAGAATGTTCTAGTGTTCTAGTTGTTCTAGTTGTTCCTATCATTTTATATTTATTCTAAAAATTTAATCAGTGAGTAAATTAGAAATTTACTATAGCAAGTTAACAAATAGTAAATTTTATCAGAGTTCATGTATTAATTATTGTTGAAGAACCATTTTTCTTATAATAACACTGATTATTTCATTTCTAATAATAACGATTTTCTAAATTTCTACTCGGATATTTCGTTATGGAAAGGGGTGTTCGAGGTTATCCGACTACTTTGTTTATATGTGGGGTTATTGGCTCTGTCAAATCTCGTCACTGGAATCTCGTCACTCGTTCGTCAGCTCGTCAGTCAGACTTGGTGAAATCTCGAACGCGTCAGAATATGTTTTCTCTCTTTCTACTCTGCGAGCTACATCTCTCTCATTGTATTCGTTGTGCTATCGATTCTTCTCTCTCGTGTTCGTGTCGTTCATCTTAGTCCAGATCAGTACAGGGTTCGATTCTTACAGCCTGCAAGGACGACGAATTCGAATGTTCGGTGGGATACTGCATTCCCCTCCACCGGAGATGCGATGGAACTACAGATTGCAGTAACGCCAAAGATGAATTACATTGCACTAGCAAAAGTATGAGACTATAGAACCATTTCAATTCGTATTATTCAATTTTGTTTATACTAAAAGTCAGTTTGGAATGATCGCTTGTAACTTTGAGTAACTTCGAGTCGAGATAGGGTAAACTATCCTGGTAAGTTTGATTATTTGATTACTTATCAACACCGGAATGCCGATATTTCTTTCGAGGATTGATCGCATGATTATCGAGAGTAGCAAGATCGTTTGGGGTCGAACGAGAGGGGCACGAGTGCCAGCATGGTACGGCCAATTGCAACTAGCTTTCGCCAAACGATATCTCAGACCATGCTATATATACACGAGATTTCACGATCCTCACGTGACGTCGACTCTCATTTTCTCGAGACACTGGTCGATATCGCCTGAATAAATAAATCTCGTGCTAGAGAGTTTACGCCGTTCGGCTGCTTTCGCGGTGTTGGTACTCAACCGGTCGACAGAAAAATCAATTTCCGCTTTATACGAGAAACCGAGTTCATGCTCGACGTCAGTAACAATTATAACTTGTAGAGAATTCCGAACCATTATTTCTATTTGCTTACCGCGACACATTCGTGTCCAGGTAACGATTGACTCTCACTTTTATTTTACGGCTAGAAATTGTACATATTTTATGCCGATTGTAATTAAAACTGACACTATATTATTTTAAACTATATTCATTTTGTAAGATAAATGTAAAGAATATTGATTATCTTATTACGAGAATCAAATACATATGTTTATTTTTTCAGTTTTACTCTGAGTTGAATGTACGTTTAATTTCATTTTTCTTTTTTTCTTTTTTTACATACACTCACTCATACAGCACGATGCAGACCGGACGAATTTGAATGCGCTAGTGGCATGTGCGTCGGCAAGAACGCAAGATGCGACGGCCACCGAGACTGCCCCGACCATTCGGATGAAAGCGGTTGCAATGGTATATGCACGCACACGCACATATATTTGTATTTACGTACAGGGTGTTTTGAAAATTTTTACATTAGATTAAGTAGACGAATTTCAAATATCTTTGTTCTTTATTATTTCTACTTTATTGACAACTAATCAACGTGTTATAGTATATTACATCAAAATTTAGTTTGATTGGCTATTGAAAAATAAGTATATACTTTAGAATCGAAAAGCGAGAATTCAACGAGAATTTTTTATTCGGAATCAAGCAATCTTCGTAGTGAAAAAATTGACGGTAATTTCGGGACACCCTTTACAATCTTTCCTCTCAACCTATTACTTCGTCGCACACGTTTGGAATTTTCATTGAACCTTAGCCGCGTGACCGAAATAATTCGATCATCGAAATTACGTCGGACACAATAGCCTTCTGTCACACATGAGAGATTTAAAGGAACGAATTGGTTTTTTTTCTCACTGTACAGTAACCACGTGCGCCGGCGATCAATACAGATGCCTTGATGGAATCTGCCTGAGCATCGAGAAGAGGTGCAACGGACAGCACGACTGTAGAAACGGCGAGGATGAAAGTCAATGCGGTGAGTATTCACTTTTCTCTCTCTCTCTCGTCCCATAAGAGTCATCGTGAACGTTGCGAAATGCGAACAAAGGGAACGACGAGAGCCCTTTCGGTTATTTTCGATGGGCGATTACAGCCACGTTAATTCGCAACGGCACGATGACAATTACGAACGATTATGCGAGCGCGTTTATTTTCGATCGCGTTGCATATCGCTCGTTCAAAAATTTATGATCACACCGCGAATAAGGCCGTGCCGTTCGATATGGAGCCAATAATTTGCGCATTATCGGGCCACGTTTATCGTAAATTCTCAGTGTGTCAGGTACCAATTATGTAAACGTTCTTGTTATTCCTCCCCCCCCCCCACCCCTCTCTCTCTCTTTCTCTCTTGTTATTTTTTTTAATCGTTCATACACTTTATAGAGAGCGTCGATATCAATTAAGCGACGTTTCGAATGTTGTTTATTTTCATATCGGTGGCAAAAAGGGAGAGGTAGGGTTTTATGAACGCAAATGCACCGTAAAACGTCGTTATTGGGATAAAAATTAGCGATGCGATTCGCGGATCATTTGTCATCACATTTTTCATTTCTCGCTAACCGTATCGTCGAATAATATGGCATCGAGAGTAAACAAAACGGCAATTAATATTGTTACTGTCTACATGCGCACGAACAGAGTGTCGATGTCGTCAGCACGAGTAAAATTCGTAGCTAATATACTACTAATTAACTATGTGAAGTAACTCACGCTTATGTAATACATTTGTTTGCCAAACACAGTAAATTTAAAATCTTAAATTGAAAATTAAGAGAAATTTAGATAAAATCGAGGGTTAAAATAAATACTCTGGTTCTCTGTCGAGCTATGAGGCTAGTTACAAACGCGAGGATGTATTTCGAAAACTTTTACGTAACCGGAAATTCGAATCCCGCGGTGACCCTCGAGTTCGCGACTGTTTATTTGCCCGCGTTAGCGCCACGATCTCGCATTTTCCCATTCGCGTCGTTAATCATCACCGCACGCGTTCTCGTCTTCCTCCGGACATCGCTAATTCCACGGATTTATTCGCTAGCCACTCGAATTTCAATGAGATTGATTGTGGAATGTACGTCGCTCACTCAAAGGCAGACGTTTCAAATGAAAAAAAAGCAAATTATTTCCCGCCGTAAAATAAACAAGATCTCAAACATTCAAGAAGCTTTTCAATCTCTCTTTCTCATTACTAGCTCGTCCTAATTCTATTTTTCTACTATAAAAAATGATTATTGTTAGTAATTTCCAATTCCTAACTCCTTATTCTTTTTTTTTTTATAATTATTTTTCGACTTACATTACGTAAGTCGCTGCCCCCAGTCCAGACAAATTTAAACGTGATAACTCCGAGGTCGTCCTATGTACGCCTACGTCCAGGAATAAATTTTCGATCAGCGATTTTCACGCTCGACAAAACTTTTCCCACCGATCGTGGTGCTACGTCGCCCAAATCAGAGCCGAATATGTATCCACGCGCCCACGCCACGTCGGCGTGTACAGCTTTTCTTGCAGCTAAACGAGAACGGCAATCCACCGTTCGAGATATTTCCTAAGTAAATAATTTGCATCTACTTTCTCCTGCAACTAGATAGACTAGAATATGAACGAAGATGATAATAGTACTTATATTTATGGGTATGAGAGATAATTCATTAAGAAGTAAGAAAATTTTGTTCGAGATCGATTTTCAAAATTCATGTTCACATTCTAATTATAAAATCGTTAATAAAATCTTACGATTAAATTAGATCACGAAATTCTATTCTAGGTAAATTGGTGTATAAATTTTGTATCATCAGAATTACGAATGAGATATCTAAATTCACAGACTTGAATTATCGAATCGATGACCAGACTTTTCTTACAATTTTTTATGACACCCTGCTTGCTTACGTATGACGAAAATCCGGTTGAGGGTTGCATATATTATCCCGCGCGTGGTGTATGGGAAAGTGGGTAAAAACTGTAAACGCTGCACATTTAAAAAGAAGCGCATGAGTGTGGTGTGTGGAAGCAGGTTGTGGAGCGGGAGAATTCAGGTGCGCTGACGGGTACTGCATCCGCTACGAGCTGCAATGCAATGGTGCGAACGACTGTCCCGATGGATCTGACGAGGCTGATTGTGGTAACTATGCTAATACAAAATCACACTCACTATATCTCACTATTCTCACACAAACTATCAACAAAAACGAATACATACGATAAATTTATCTCGATTAATTTTCCCCCTTTTCCTAACTAACGATTATTAATCGCATCTATCAATTGTAATTTTATTCGACGTATGCGTTATAATAGAAAGATACAATTGGTACAAAAATCGCAAGACGAAAGGACAAAGAAAATGGCATCCTAACAGGGATGTATGGATCAGACGAAAATTCGAAGGATTGAAAAATCGTAGGAAGAAAATATCTATCGTGTTATTAAAAGCTTTAAGACCTAATAACGACACATCTATTCGTCCTGGAAGTCCCTCCTCGGTGATTCATCTGAAGAGGAATAACACTCGTTCACAAATCGGGTCTATTTATTCTACTTCTTCTCGAAATCCGAGGGTAGATGTCAAAAGAAGAGGCGCGGAGTCTGTATCGTTCTTATCAAGTTCTACCGAACCTATAACCACACAAACTGAACTAAGTAGTCAATCAAGTACCGTTACTACGAAATCAGAAGTATTTTCCAGCACCAGCAAACCGATTATCACTTTAGCACCTTATGAAAATGTTAATGGTTGCATCGCGAGGGTTGGTAGTAAACTATGGTATTATTGCATTAAATATTTACCCAATAAGAAAAAATCTCCCAAGAGTCCGAAGTACTCCGTTCCTACTCGTAATGCAGGGTTAAATTTCGAGAGAAGACATGGAAAATCTTTACGTTCCTCTTCGAATTCTACTGAAGTTACAAGCACATTAGGCCCATATGTGAATATTAACGGCTGTAAAGCGAGAGTAGGCACTTTCTTATGGAAATTTTGTACAAAACATTTTCTGGGTTCAACTACCACAACTACCCCGCGCAATGAAAAAAATGAAACTTCAGAATCGATAACCTCGAATGGTTTTAGCAAAAAATATTTTACAGCCTCTAATTCAAGATCTACCATCGATCCTTATTCGAAGACGAAAGTTGAATCGATGGTGTATGAATCTTACGATAGTGATGATACCGAGGGAACTAATTTTACCGAAGTAGGATTTTTAAAGAAATCAGATCCTCCTAAGGACAAAAGTGAATTATCGAACAATACAGCTTACAATAAAGATGTCGATAAATGTCAGTCAAAATGCGCTGTTTATTGGAAAAGAATGTACGAGCAGATGAAAAAAAATGCCACCAATCGTATTGAGAAGCCTGAAGAAATAAACGAGATAAAATTGGAAAATAGTAAAGAAAATCAAGATGAAAATTGCACCGATTCACTCTCGAGTTCGACAGTGGAGCAAGATAGTTCGACTAACTCGTCATCACCAAGGTCAACATTAATTTTTACAGAGGAAGTGATCCGGACGCGAGAAATAACCGAAGCTATTGAGAACGGAAAAAAGAAGAAAAATGGCAAGAATAAAAATAAAAATAAAAATAAAAATAAGAACAGCAAAAAAAATCGAAAGAAGAAATTATCCACTGAAATGCCTACCGGCACTGAAGAATTCAAAGAAACAGATTCTATGAGTTACAAGTCCCTTAGTACTTCTGCATCGAACTCGATAAGTTCAACGACAATCACTGAATTTACCACGACATCAGATGAGGAATTGGATGCATCCTTCACACAGGAATCTTTTCAATCGACTCAGCTTGAGCCTGAGCCCAAAAAAGAAGAATCGTCTTGGTGGAGTAACTGGTGGTCTAGTAACGTCGATTCAACCACAAAGAGTCCAACCCCTAAGATTCCCCTCACAACGAAAAGAACCACTTACCACACGAACGAGAAATACACGAACTCTGACAGATATTCTCAAGAAACGACCAAATCGGTAGATAATAACCAACGTAATAAATCCAGAACGAGTAATATTCCAAATATCGTTACACAGTCCACAGTAGACGACGAAGGTTCAACAGATTACGCTGACGAATGCCGTAACGATCAGCACGAGTGCGATAATGGAAAATGTATCGATGAGAAGCATGTGTGCGACCTTAAATACGATTGCGAGGATAAGACAGACGAAGCAAATTGTGACTATTATCATGAAAATATGGCGAACGTTACGAGCGAATCCAGCGGTGAGGATGATTCATCATCTTCTACCGAGGCTACTACTTACCACACGATATTCACGGATTATCTCGACAACTGTGAACCCTATGAATGGGCTTGCGATAATCGATGCATCGACAATATTTACATATGCGATGGCGTCGAGGACTGTTATGACGGGACAGACGAAACTGATTGCGGTGATTACGAAGGTACGATCATCTTTCTTTGGAGTCTTCGTCAAACGACTTTTAACTGTGTTTCGTGGTACAATGATGCCGATTCGAAGGGTTCTCTGTCTTACGTTTATGTATTTCTTCGTTATATGTGACTTTCAGAAGCCGACGAAGAGGCTCAATCCTTCCTACTGTGACGTCGTAAAAATTTCAACGAATGGGACAATTCTTTCTCTGCTCGCGTTTATGCAAAACTTCGCTCTATGTGACGAGTAATATTCCATGATTCCATGATTTCTGGAAAATACCGAAAAAACTCCAAAATTTCAATTGCGATTTCGCGGAAAATTCCTATTGATTTCAACACCACTCTCCACTCACACTCCCATAATACACTTACACAAAACAAAATGTACATAACTTCCAGAATAACAATACTAACAAACGTTATCCGGGAGCTTTGCTTTTAGTGTTTTCGGATTCCCCCGAATCCGATGTAATCGTAATCCTAAGAGAAGCTTACTGGTAATCACGCATCGAAAAACAGTACTCGACAATGCTTTAAATGTTTATCCATGTACAGCTTTGTCCAAATAACCGCGATCGGATCGTCTCGACTGATTAATTTTCGAAAGAAAAAAAAAACGGAAATTGAGAATCGATAGTCGAGACGATCGATCGACAAGTATAGTAACTGTTATGCGAATTGGGGTTGATGGCGCGCTTAGGTTTGGCACCGTGTCCATCGATGGATTTCACCTGTGGCGATGGCTCGTGCATCCCGAAGAGTTCCGTCTGCGATGGATTCGATGACTGCCCGAGGGCAGAAGACGAGCTTCAATGCGGTACATAATATTCATTATTGCTTCACTCGTAAAAATCAAGATGGACATCGAAATCGGCAGTCGAAAGTAGAATCGACACTTGTTGATTCGAGTATATTTTGATATCTTTCTTTATCCCATCGATTTCGGTGTTCAGTAACACTTGCTTTAAAGAAAACGGTGATAGAGTAAAATGAACGCTTGTCGGTAGAATTAAAATTGCTTTATTGGCCTAGTTAATTTATTAATTAAATGTACAACAAGTAACAAATAACTCATTCTCATAAGAAACTCGTAATACTATAGTTATACATCTATCTGTACAAATCTACTTTAATTCGAGTAAGAAGTTGAATTAGCAAGATTAATTAGTTAAAATTAGAGTTAGACCAATTCACGTTGTACATATGTTATATTTTTTACGTAAAAAACTGTATAATCTCGATACAGTCTTACGAACAGTATATAGCAAATAATTAATTTACATATAATACTGGCATACTATAATTCGTATTATTCGAATATAAATGTTAGAATTAGATGAATCTGGGCTGTGGCTTACGTTATCTTCTCGACAAAACATACCGACATTTCTCACATTGTACATATGTTATACTTACTATATGAAAACCTGTATATTCTTTGCGCATATGTGCCTGCTGCGAACAAACAAACAAAAAAAATACAGACCGAGAATGTACGCCTACCCAGTTCAAATGTGTCACCGGGAACAAGTGTATCGAGGGTATCTACAGGTGCGATGGTCGTCCAGATTGTCCGGATCGCAGCGACGAGGACTGCCCTTCGGTTAACGACACCGACACACACACCAACCCACGTACCAGTACGCCTTTCATTCAGTGTTTCGTCGCTTCTAGATTTACTTTCAAAAATTGAATCGGCAAAATCAGTAGTAGGTACACTAGTTACGTAGTCATATACGGACTGTGTAAGCAGCGTTAAATATACCGATTTTAACGAATTCAATTTTGAAGGGTGTATATTCATCCAGAGCGCCTGGCCCATGTCCAGAACGATAAAACCAAAATTTCTCCGGATATGACAATTCATTTTCCACCTCCATCGTTTCGGATTTCAGTTCGCAACTCGAACGAAAATCGTTCGAACATGGAATTCCATTACCCGGGTTCTCTCGTTACGGGTATCAGGATTTTTTTTTCACAAAAAGAGGCAGAGGTCAAACCGAGTAAAATTTGTCTCTCGTTTACCCCGCTGAAGGTTCGCGTTCTCGACTTTGGCCAGGCTACTGGAATTTCTGCGAATATTTTATACCGTCACTCTCTCTCTCTCTCTCTCTCTCTCTCTCTCTCTCTTTCTCTCTCTCTGCATGCTATGTATCACACTACAGACAATTTGAGACGACTCAAAGTCACGAGCATGATTGGCCTGATTTTTCAAAAATTTTGTAAACGCATGCGGACGATATTTTTCCCGTCTGTATTTTTTGGTTATGCTGAACGGTGTTTTGTGTTATTTTTGTTTTTCTTGGTCGATTACGCGCATTAGATACGACTCGGCCGAGCTGGACGACGCCGTCATCGAGAAGGCGATGCGACCCGGCGCGCGAGATGCGCTGCGACGACGGCATGTGCGTCTCGCTGAGACGCAGATGCGACACTGTCTTCGATTGTCTCGATGGCAGCGACGAACGCAACTGCGGTAAGGGCTTTTCGCCTCGGCTTCCTTCCCCTTTCGACTTTCCCATCCGACTCGGTTTTTAATTACACAATTCCACAATAAATCTTGTTTGTGATTAGGAATTTCTTTTAATTCATACCAAGAATTAAAATATTTCGTAAAAAAATTTATTATAAGAAAGAACTTGTATTAATACTGAAGTGTATAATTTCGTAACCTAGTAATTGTTGACTGGTAATAGGAAAATTGGTATAATTAAAAATTTGAGTCGTAAAGGAAATGAACCCCACCCGTTGCTCCCTAGCGCTATTTTTTTTGCCGTTGTGGGCTTTTCACGTAGCTTGTGTATTGTAAAAAGGGGTCTGCACGCCATTCGAGTGGAAATGCGGTACCGGCGAGTGCCTACCGGAAAACGAAAGATGCGACAGAGTGATCCAATGTCCCGACGGATCCGACGAGGACGGATGTGGTAATTATTCTCAACTCCGGTCCGGGGGGGCCGCACCTTGCCGAGAACGAGCGGAATTCGCGTGCTATCGCGATCGAAATTCTCAATCCGAGCGACGAGCGTGAATCTCTCGTTAATTTTTATCCGAATGATAAAGCTATTAAAAATAAATTTACATGACATAATTTAAATTCGGAATTATAAATTTTTCAGTTCGCACGAGAAGTTTTCTCAAATCCAATTTTTGTAAATTTTAATGATTCAATCAGAGACCGAACACAAAAAGTTCATATTTACGCCTTGAAATATATGCAGAATTAACGCTCGTCGTTCGAAAATAGACAATTGAAATTTTCTCGCTCTTCATAGTAACATCGGCCAGGTTGAAATTTAAAATTCGAGGAATTAATATTCCTCGATCGCTGGCCTGATTAAATTTACGGAGAGCGAGTTGCATGCTATGATGGGGAGTGATAAGTAAAAATGGGACAGGTGTGGTTAAATCTCGTTCTCGATTCGCCAATCGATTAACGAAAGGTAGTAATACTGCACGACTCTGTTTTTCTTTTTAACTGGGAAATTTGGGATTATTGGTGACGCTGTAGCAACCGAATGTCCGCCTGGAACGTTCCGATGCACCAACGGACTGTGCCTCGACGTCAGACGACGTTGCGACGGCAGGCCGAATTGTTCCGACGGCTCAGACGAGATCAATTGCCGTACGATCACGAGTATTATCTGCATCTCGATAACTATCGTTGCTCTATCCTGTCTTTTATGACTGTGTATTATTTTTCTTACTATTGCTCTCTTTGTCCTTTTCTGACTAATCGACTATATTCTGAGACTAACCGATAAGTTATGCGAAAATTTTTCACCTATTAAAGAACAAATTATTTGGTTATTTTATGAAATTTGTTAAAATTTGTTGAATGATTGCAATTATATTTTGATATTGCCAAAAGAATATTCCATCGAAACTATGAAATATATTTTCGTATGTTTATGATATTCTTTCCGTATATTCTTTCAATTATATTTGAGTAAATATGATATTAATTCAGCAAATTTTCTTGATGTAAACTATTCTGGTTTCGAAAAGTGTACCGACCACTAATCGATTTTGAACACCTAAAATGTACCGGAGTGTCCAAAATTGTCCGAAACCACCTTCTGAAATATCTTTAACCTTGCAAGATATATCTATTGTGTTTCAGCGTTATTACCACATTATCGCTGTTTTTACTGCCTTGAAATTCCGAAATCTAATTTTTATTATCTATTTTCTCAAAAAGTGTTTGGTTTTATTAATACTACTCTATACGTGTTACGTAAATAACATCGAGCAATCGATCGCGATTGGTTCAGTGCATTTTGCCCCGATCGATTGAACTTATAATATTTTTATATATTTGCTATTTATCTACCTCGTACTCTATCTTTGCTCTATACCATCGTTCTTTCAGCACTCAGACTGTCTGTCGAAGGCAAATCTTTTACGACTAACCGAACTGTGTTATTTCGAGTGTTTATCGATTACGCGGTGCGTGGCCGCGTGTTCATCCTCATTTTCTATTCTCTCTTTTTTCTCTCTTATGTTCTAATCGCACATCCTTATATAACGTCGCATGACAACCGGCAGTGTGCACATTATCTGTTTGCCGAGCCGGTACGTAATCGACCCTTATCGATTTTACTTAATTATACGCTGACGACGAACGCAATTAATTTCGTTGTCCTGCGGATACCGACAAGGCGATGATTCGTATGGCTCGCACCTTCGGAATAGCAACCCCGAGTGCATCGTGCTATATATATATATATATAGATAACCTCTCTCTTTCTTCTCTCTCTCTCTCTCTCTCTCTCTCTCTCTTTATATCTCTCTCTCTGTTACTCTCACAAGCGTGCCAATATCGTCTGATGACCGATCGCACGCGGCAAAAATCGATTGACGCGATCGATTGAGATACTTCAATTCACTATTTTTAGAGATAGTGCACATTGCCACTGATTTTTCTAACGAATATTTTCTATCGCTCTTCGTGTCGATTCATTTTTATCTCAAGGATAGGAGTTTCACGACGTTATTCCTTTTCCAGAGTGCCCAGTAGGACAACGTCCCTGCAACAACAACGTCTGCATTAACGAGAACTACTTCTGCGACAGGAACATTGACTGTCACGACGGAAGTGACGAATTAGACTGCCGTAAGAATTTTTGAAGAAAAACTTAAAACTTAAAGGAATATAAAGATATTATAATAGAATAATATTCGTTTTATTTTCAAATGAATAAATATTAAATGTAATAATAACAATAAGAAACCATTTTATTGTTATTATTATTCAATTTAAAATACATTCGATATTATCTAACGAGCATAATATTTTATTATGTTGACGTAAGAAAAATTGATTGATTGTCAATTTGTACTAAAAAATTTGAACTTGCAGCCGATACGGGAGCCAGTGGTCACGTACCGCGCGAGTGCAGACACGACGAGTTCACGTGCCGCGATAGCAGCTGCATTCCTAGGAGCGCAGTCTGCGACGGTCGCGCCGATTGCCCGCAGGACGACGACGAGATCAACTGTCATCGCGGTAAGCCGGCCCACGTGTTTATCGTACGCTCCATGAATCGAACTGTGCAACCTGTTGCTCTATCACGTCGATTCTGGCACCGAGGAGAGTCAGTCTCTTAGCGAATCTGCACACACTGCACACGATCACTTTCCGAGGAGTTTGTATAGCGAATTAGGTAGAGAAGTCACGAGGACTATGCGTATCGGAAAACCGTTCTTATCACCGGTCACGATATGCCGGGGACATTTGCGTAGAGCGCACGTAGCACGTGGCCGGGACCTAGACACGAAAACGATGAGAACCGGCTGGGTACTGTTTAGACGAGTATTAGGTCGATCGCCCGTGACTCGTGAGTTTCCGGAAACTCCTGTATGCTGAAATTTTAAATGAATTTTCAATACCAAATTTAATGAAATCATTTTATAAGTTTGATTTTATTTCGTTTCATAGAAAAATAGTACTTGAAGTCACGGAATTGTTAAAAAGAGAAATTAATCTTCAAGATGAAATTGAAAAATTTTCGATTGTTTGAAACATATAACAATATAGACTCACGAGTCTTGTGCGGCGCTCTATATAGATTCTAGCTGAAGACGGATGGGTAAACTGGATCGGTAAGGTCGGATCTTCGATAAAAATCCCGGTGCGCTGACGGCTATAAAGGATACCCACGATCAATCCATAAGCATACCGTGTAGCTCAGATTGGGTTACTTCTAGGTTTAGTGGAACCGGATAAAGAAGGCAATTCGGATAAGAAGTCCGGTGCGAAGTCCTTGACGACCAGCGATATTCCCGTCACAACGAGGAGTTGCGCCTCCGATGATTTCGTTTGTGCCGACGGCACTTGCATACCCGAAACACACCACTGCGACCATTTCTACGATTGCCGTGACTTTACCGACGAACAGTACTGCTTCGGTTAGAACATGTGTGGACCTCGAGAATCTGGGGATTCTTTAATTTATTTTTCATTGATTTTTCTCTTGATAAAAATAAATTTACACTAAGAGTATTATAAAAACCCCAGATTATCAGGGTGTAGCATTGTTTTCTGTCAGTCTGTGTTAGAAACCGAATAGAGGATCTGTAGGTTGTGCAGTAATCCCGTTACACCAAACTGGTCACTCTCTTTATAGAAAATCAGTCAAATCGAAGAATTATTTATGACGTTGTTTGTTGTAACGAGGCTCGACTGTGAGATTCGTTATTGAACTTCATATTTGGCGGCAAACAAAGCCGAATGTCAAGATTCAATATTGACATTCTAAACGCATCTTAGTACGTTGATAGTGCATCATTGCTTGATTTATTGATTAGATGAATTTTTTTCTCTTAAACATAGGTAGTTTGTTAGATCCGTTAAGAGTGGCATGCGCAGGATAACGTACTCCAATCAGTGAGTAGATAATTGCTGGTTAGCGAGTAATTTTAGAGAAGATAAGATTTATTGAATAATTATTAGTTTGCGATGGTAGATCTTCGATATTTTTAATACGTGTAGTTTATGGCAGTATTAATTAGATTTAAAAGTATTACCCTCTTGAGTACAAAATTTTATGAAAATTCCTAGAGCAAATTCAAGATAACGTGACAAAGAGGAGTAACTTGTCGAAAATATGGATTAAAAGTAACGTAACGCGTAGCACATAATATCATATTGCGTTAAGAATGGATGTATTAGCGAACACGCCCACGTTACATGTCAGATTATCTTGAATAATTATGAAATAGATGTACATAGAAAATAGTAATCTTTAATATTTGTAATTAGGGTTGTCACTGTTTATACAATTATTATCTAACGAAGCTATTACATCATTCACTCAAGTATGAGATAGTGGATGCAAGGAAGATGAGCGCAAGTATTGTAATTACGAAGAGATATGTGACAACCTATTTTGTATTCGGTGTACATATTATCTAAATTTTTTTATATTCTTTCGTTTCAACCTTTTTATATCCTTTATTAGATAACGAAACTAGTGTATAATCTGATTGTTGATATTAATATTTTACGATAAATAATCTTATGTCGTTGATTACTTATCGCCGTAAAGTGTTTAATCGTTAGTTAATTGTTTAGATCGTAAAAAGGTTAGATAATGGTCCTGTTTATATGATATTTTTTCATAATTTTCATATATTATGTTTGATCGATATATATTCTTGGATGATCAACCTGACATTCAAATTTTATCGCCATCCTCTTTGTTTATAGGTTGCTCGAGAGATGAATTCCAATGCCGAAATGGACACTGCATCAGAACGTCTCAGCACTGCGATGGATACATCGATTGCGACGATGGTAGCGATGAAGACGATTGTGGTACGTCAAAAATTTAAATATTTCCAATTAATTATTTCATATTTCTAATATCACAGAAAATTGTATGTCTTTACATGAATTATGATTCGTTATACAAATGAAAAAAATAGAGAATTAATTAATTGATTTTCCAACAGGAGAAACGACCACCGAGCCCCACGGACCGGGATCTCATCCGATGCCAGGTCGTTGTCCCGCTGGACAGTTTATGTGCATTCACGACAAAGCCTGCGTGCCCCAATCCTCCGTCTGCAATGGAATCCCCGAGTGCCGGGATCACACCGACGAACATGGCTGTGGTAAATCTCATTTTGTTTATTCTTCATACTCATCGTCTCATCTTCGCACACAATGACGTGTCACTATCAAAAAATCACCATCGCGGTTCATTATCCTTCTCGATTCATCGACGTTAAATTTCATTTTCGATATTTCTATCTCTTTGAAAAAACAAAACACGAACACCGAAGACGAACACAGAGAAGTTTGCACCAGAGAGGAGTGGAAATGCGACAGCGGGCAGTGCATACCCGCGCATTTGCGTTGCAATCACCGTATCGATTGTCCTTACGATGCGAGTGATGAATTCGAATGTAATCGTACGCCGGTAGGGAACCGTGGTAGATGCGCCGCGCACGAATGGAGATGCGAAAACGGTCATTGTATTCCGTTGTCTCAGCGATGCGATAAACGCATTGATTGCCCCACCGACATGTCCGACGAATTGGATTGCAGTTATGAGAATCGTGAGTCTCCCTCGACAGTGAGAACATTTTCAGGCTCGTCGTTGTCGTCGATTAACACATCGATTATGAAGTTTTTTTTTTAATTAATTAACGAGGAAACACTTTGCTGAGAGAAATTTTTAGTTGATAATACTATTCTTTCGTCATGTCCAACAAAAATAAATGAAAGAATTTTAAAAAGTACGTAAATTTTGTAGTTTACGTAATTTTTAATTATTATTGAGAATAGCGAAGTTCAATTAACAAATTTCTCACAGTGTTGAATGAACTTTTTTTTACAACTCACATACATTAACGTTATTAACAGATGTGTTTTTTTTTATTTATATTGAATATGAGCGAATACTAAAAATCGTTATCATTTCAGGTACCGACGATGGAGCTGGACTCAACTTGAAGACTTATCCTAGCGAGCAAATAATCAAACAAAGTGAGTATGCTTCTTTTTTATGTAGTATTCATGAAAACAAACTTTAACACTTGTTACGTTATTAACGACAAAAAAAAGTCTGAAAATATTTCAGTTTAATCTGACCGATCCAGTGAGTAACATTACAAGTGTTTATTTATTGTTAATTACGAACTGTTGAGAAAATATTTATTAATCTATGTATTTGTTATTTTTTCTCTTGCCTCGGCCAGATCCGGCGAAGCAAGGTAAGATTCTTCGAAAGAGATTTTACAGATCATGCTATGGGCTCACGCAATGTTATACATATTTTTTCATGGGAGCTATAATTTTATTAATGTTATTCACTACGAGTGCATTTCATTAAATAATCTTTTTTTATATATTTAATCAAGGGATTATTTATGTTATATTTACTTTCATTTTGCAGCTCGAAAAAATTATCGTTGGACATTTATTTTTATATTTTCTTAAATAGTAAAATATTACTAATATTTTGAATACTTTTTATTTTTTACATCAACACACTTTAAGCTGGTCGACTAGTAAAGATGACTTAAGTCTATGTATAGCGGGTAAAAATAAGCATATTCGCATAAAAAGAAGGTATAAGAACTTTACCTGCCTTTAATGTAAATTATTCGAAAGATAAAAATAGCCAACCCGCCCAATAGACGACAGTCGACTTAACGAGTAAAAATACCTGACTTGCTTATAATGTGTTTTATTGAACGCTGTTTTCTTTTTGAGCAGTTAGTTACTACTCTAAATCTAAATGTTACAATTTTCAATTCAGGGATTACTAAACATTTTTTTTCGCATGAATATTTTCATCAAGTGATCGTCCAGCATGTTTCGGGTTTTATAAAAAGTTTGAAAGAATTACAAACAATTTTTGATTCATAAAAAGTCAAGCTGAAGATGTCTTGTAAGGGAATAGCAATGGTGTTTCATGCACGTAATTGCGAATACAAAACTCAAATCATTCACCCAATAAGGGAGTTGAGATGAGAATACGCAATTTACCATTCTTCTGGGATAATAAAAATATTAAATATTTTAATTTCATCTAATGTGTTAACAGTTTTACCTTCGAACAGAGATCATAATCATCTGGCAATTAATTATTTTAATTGGGTTCAAATTAATAATGAATAATCGAATTTTTCCTAATGCGAAAATTATTGATTCAATCAGGCCGAGAGGTGGTTTTCCAATGTCGTGACGAAGGTCCACTTCGTGCTCCTGTACATTGGATTCGTGAGAACAATCAACCCCTACCACCTGGAAGCCGAGATCTCAACGGTCGTCTAGAAATACCGAATATCCAACTGGATCACGGTGGCACGTACATCTGTCAAGCCATTGGCTATCCATCTCACACACCAGGACGTCAAGTCAGCGTTTTCCTCACTGTCGAGAAATGTAAATTAAAAAATATTTTCCTTTAGATTTTCATATTTTACATAACTACATTACTCTGCACACTTGTAGTCGATGAACCATCAACAAGACCTCCACAAGTTTGTAAATTCGACGAAGCCACTTGCAGCAATGGTGACTGTATCCCGAAATCTTATGTTTGCGATGGTAAATTCGACTGTACGGATGGTTCTGACGAGATGCGATGCAGTAAGTGGAATAAAAAAGATAGATATTTTAAAAGAATATAAAGAAAATAGATATATTTACGAATTTATTTTATTCTCAGGCCCACACGGTTGCGAACCTAATGAATTCCGGTGCAACAACAAACAGTGCATCAGCAAAGTATGGCGTTGCGATGGTGAGAAAGATTGTGCTGATAACAGCGATGAAGAAAATTGTGCTCCACCACCACCTGGTTCGCCTTGCCGCTACAGCGAGTTCGCTTGTCAGAGCGGTAACCAGTGTATACCGAAAACTTATCATTGCGATCAGGAAAGAGATTGTTTGGACGGAAGTGACGAGATTGGATGCTGTACGTATTAAATTACTCAAATGAAACAGTATAACCTAATTATGTATATACATAGTAGCTTTACAATTTAATGTGTAATAACTATTCATTATTATTATTTTCAAATATAGCACCTGTTTATATCGTGAAACCTCCACCAACAATGGTAACACTCGACGTGGGCAGCACAATGGTGTTGACTTGTACAGCTATTGGTGTGCCGATTCCTGAGATCAACTGGCGTCTTAACTGGGGCCACGTACACTCCAAGTGTAGTTCTACATCTGTGAACGGTACCGGTACTCTCACCTGTCCAGATATTCAAATCGAGGATCAAGGAGCATATTCCTGCGAGGCTATAAATGTTGCCGGATTCGTGTTCGCCGTTCCAGACGCCATCCTGGTTGTGACATCTAACAAAGAAGTATGTCCAAAGGGCAAGTTCAATTCTGAAGCACGTACCGAGTCCGAATGCATCTCTTGCTTCTGTTTCGGCGTCGCCACCGAGTGTCGCAGCGCGAATCTGTTCACTTACCAAATTCCACCGCCATTCGATCGTCATCGTCTCGTAGCTGTCGATACCTCTTCTACATACAATCTTCTCAACGACATCAACGATCAAATTTCACGCATCCAACCGATCGGTCGTGACGGTGTCCATATTGAAGAATACTCAAGCAATTCGTTGACCATTGACTACACAACACCCTACTACGCTCTACCAGAAATTTATCACGGAAGCCAACTCAAGTCATACGGTGGTTATCTCAAATACACCGTTAGATATAACGGAAATGGAACACCAAATAATTCGCCATCGGTGATTCTTACTGGCAATAACTATGTGCTGGTTCACAAGGGTAAACAACTCGTTTCCGGCCAGGAAACCGAAGAGTCAGTGAGATTCTTTTATGGAGAATGGTACAAGGTACAGGGAAGAAGCGAAATAACGGCGTCACGAGAGGATATCATGATGACCCTAGCCAATGTTGACAATATTCTTATCAAGTGAGTGATTTCTCAGAGAAGAAACAAGAATCAATAGAATCAATAAAATCAATAGGTTCTCTACTAATAATTTCATTATATTTTTATAGAGCCAAATACGATGACTCACCACAACTCGATATCAAAATCACAAACATTGTAATGGACACTGCCGATGCCAGAAACACTGGTCTTGGTTCTGCATTATACGTGGAAGAGTGTCAGTGCCCCTCTGGTTACTCCGGACTCTCCTGTGAACACTGCGCTCCTGGTTATATTAGACACGAAAATGGACCTTGGTTGGGTCAATGTTATCCGGATGAACCACGTGAATGTCCTCCTGGATACTATGGAGATCCATCGAGGAACATCGAATGTCAAATTTGTCCATGCCCTCACACAAATCCATCGAATCAGTATGATTTTTTTAATCAATATCTTTGATCTTCTCATAACTTCGATGCAAATATCTTACCTCGATATTCAATTTTTTTATAGGTTCACAAGGAAGTGTCATCTTGGATCTGATGGACTACCAACTTGCGACTGTCCCGCTGGATATGTTGGAAGAAGATGCGAGCAATGCGCCCAAGGTTACCAGGGCAACCCTCTCATTCCTGGCGATATGTGCGTTCCCGTCCAGCAGTGCGACCCTAACGGCAGTCACAGCGCCTACGCAGATCCACTCACTGGAAACTGCCGCTGCAAGGTATTTCATTGAGAGATTAAATAAATTTTTTCCCCTGTTGTGAATTCTATAAAAAATTACTCGTCTCAATTATTTTACTATCATTTCCTTCAATGCACTCGTATTTATGGATATTTAATTGTCAACTGTGAGTATATTATTAAAAACAAAGAGATATCAAATTTTCATCACTGTAATCAATATTTGATTCAATTTGATTAATTTTATTAAATTCGTTATGTCTTTAATTATTCAGGAACACGCAACGGGACCCACATGCAACCAATGTAAGGCGAATACATTTAATTTGGCTTCGAACAATCAATTCGGTTGCATCGGTTGTTTCTGTATGGGCATTACAAACAGATGTACATCATCTAATTGGTTCAGAAACGAGGTTTGTAAAATCTGACTCCATCTTTATACTTAGATATTTAATATTCGTATTTTATCCAGATCCGTGTTTCGTTCACGAACTCCATTCGTGACTTCTCGTTGATCGAATCCAAAGTTCCAAATGCTCCGCCAATCGTTGACAATATTCGACTCGACTCCATCACTCGTGAAATCGTCTACAGCGACTTCCCGAATCGCGGCAACAACGATGTCTATTACTGGCAACTTCCTAGTATCTTCTTGGGAGATCGAGTCACCTCATACGGTGGCTACCTCAAATACACCGTGAGATACGTACCATCTCCAGGTGGCCAGAGTTCGAGAAATAGCGCACCTGATGTCGAATTGATCAGCTCGAATGACATAAACCTTCTTTATTATTCACGTGACGCACCCGAACCGAATTCGCAACAACCATTCTCCGTTCCCTTGCTGGAACAGTACTGGCAACGTAACGACGGAACCAAAGCCGACCGTGAGCATCTTCTGATGGCGCTGGCCGATATCAGAGCAATTAGAATTAAGGCAACCTACACAACCCACACCGACGAGGCCGCACTGTCTATGGTATCCCTGGATACCGCCGAGAAATACAACACTGGCAAAGCACGCGCTGTCGAGGTTGAAGAGTGCACATGCCCAGTTGGATATAGAGGTCTGTCTTGCGAGGACTGCGACGTTGGTTACACGCGAGCCATCGGTGGTCTGTATCTCGGCATGTGTGAACCTTGCGATTGCAACGGACATTCCGATCACTGCGACCCGGAGACTGGCGTGTGCGAGAATTGCGCTCACTACACAACCGGCGAGAACTGTCACGAGTGCGAACCAGGCTACGAAGGTGACGCTACTCGGGGTACTCCCAACGATTGCCGATACACGAATACTACCGCGCCTCCATCCTGCAGGTGCAACGAAGCTGGCTCGCGACGCGACTATTGTATTCAAGGACGCTGTGAGTGTAAGAGAAATGTCGAAGGAGTGGAATGCAACCGCTGTAGACCATCGACTTTCGGACTGTCGGCTGAAAATCCAGATGGTTGCAACGAATGTCATTGCAGTGGTGTCACCGATCAATGTCACGAAAGCACCATGTACGTCCAACAGATTCCAGTCGGTATTTACGATCACAATCATGGATTCACTCTCACCGATTCAACCAGACGAGACGTCATCGATGACGGTTTTGATCTTAATGTTGCGATGAATGAGATCGGCTACCGATATCCCGACAATCGTGGCCGTAGACTCTTCTGGTCCTTACCGTCTATATTCACTGGAAATAAGGTTAAGAGCTACGGTGGTAAATTATCACTGACTCAACATATAACCACTCACCCAGGTGCTAACAGTTTCAAAGATCAAGATATCTTGCTTATCGGAAATGGCATAACTCTCTTCTGGACCAACCCTATTGACATTCAACCTGATGTACCATTGGTAAGTTTATTTTTAATATGAAATGAAAACTGTATTCTAATATTTGTTTAAAATATTAGGCTTACTCGGTCACTTTGAGGGAATCTTACTGGAAACGACTAACGACCGAAGGACCACGAACTGCCTCAAGAACAGACATGATGACCGTTCTCTCGAATCTCGAAGCTATTTTAGTTCGAGCTACCCACAGCGAAGGAATGACGGCGACGTACATTAGCGATATCAGTATGGACACAGCAGTGGAAAATCCAACTGGCAACACTCGAGCCACTCAAATCGAAGCATGTCGCTGCCCACCCGGATACTCAGGCTCATCTTGCGAGACTTGCGCTCGAGGATATTATCGGTAATTATTCATAGATACATTTTTAATTTTAAGACTTTTATGATCTACTTTTAATACAAAAATGTATTTGTAGAATATCCTGAGCAACCGAGTTTCATATTTGCTGACATTTTACAAGAATTAACTATAATTAACTTGTTACAGCGACACGAGTGATAGAGGAACCAGTTTCCTTGGATCCTGTAATCCATGTCCATGCAATAACAACGAGGAAAGCTGCGAAATTGATAGATCCGGAAGAGTTAAATGCCATTGTCTACCTGGATATTCCGGAGAGTACTGTCAATCTACAGGTACGAAAAAATTTAACTACATCCTTCTAACGATTATTGCATGATTTTTTAGAAAAGGAATACTGTAGAAAAATTACGATCGTGCAATATCGAATGTGCAAAGATATGCGAGTGAAAAATTTCGTGTCACTTGCGCTTATAATTACAATATTATAATTACTTTTAATTTTTATTGCATGAAAATTAGGCAAGCTCAAGGTAAGTTTAACGCCGCTGATGACAGAATCTAAACCTTACTCCAGCCTGTTATATACTTGTGAATACGAATATCCGGAGAAGTTGTTTACATATTTTAAATTATCTCATCTCGATGGAAATGTTATCGATGCGACGAGTAATAAACCAAGTAACGAAATGAGAGGAAGATTAGGCGGCTATCGCACTTGGCTAGTTCATGTAGGATCAAATCCATGTAACGTGGAATGCCACATTCTGGATCATCGCGGAATAGAACTCATCAAGATCGTAACGTCTATAAAACCAGGTTTGAAAGCGAACAGTGGTGAGATCTCTCATACTCATCTGTCTGTTGCTGGAATTATATCACCTGGGTACATTAGAGCCATTGAGTGGTGCCAAATTTTTAGATTTAGTCTTTAGAATAGAATTGAAATCACTCGACTATCATTTGAGTTTTCAGTTCACCATGAACATTTTTACGATGGACTTTGTTTTTTATGGTATAAATTTGTCTGTGGATTCTGTTTAGATTGTTAGGTTGCTGGGAATCAGCTTTTGTATCGTTATGGTTATTTTACTTTGTGTTTTTGCTTTTTACGTTTTCTAGTTCATATTATTATTCTTTCCTCACTGTTATCACATTTTTCACAGTTGGCCACGAAACGACTACACCTCCACCAACGATCATGCCGCCAAGAATAATTGTGACTATTCAAGAACCCGAATTCCAAATTGTTCACACTGGAAATACTGTCCGCTACTACTGTCGTGGAAGATCTCTCGATGCTGTAAGTTTGATATTGATTTTTGTTTAATCAAACGATTGAGTTGCATCTTGATTCGATATTTAAATTTCTGCGAAACAGGATACAGTGCAAATTAGGTGGGAGAAAGAAGGCGGAATCCTGCCATACGATAGAAGCGTAGACGACAGCCAAGGTCTGTTGGTTATTCGAGATCTGAAACATTCCGACAGTGGTGTATACATTTGTGAAGTTACCGATGGCATTAATGTCGCGGAAAAGAGAGTAACCTTGACTGTTGGAGGTATGTTAATTTCTTTCGCTAGAAATTTAATTATAAATTTTCATGAATTATATATTTGCTTACTGCGGACGCAGCTTTCCCAAAAGAATTACTCGAAATACCAGGTATTATCCGAATCAAATTTAGAAAATTTGAACTCACAAAATCAACTTTTTTAGGAGCTAAGCAAGTGGAACCAAAAGTAACTATTGAACCAAGTCACTTGCAAGTAGAAGAAGGCGAGCCTGTCCAATTCCGTTGCGAGGCGTCGGGTAATCCACCTCCTCAAGTGGATTGGGTACGAGTACATGGTGCAATGAATCCACAAGCTACTTTCGTTAATGGTATTTGGAGCATTCCAGCCGCTTCAAGGCTCGATGCTGCCGAGTACACGTGTATTGCTCGAAACAGCATTGGAGAAGATCGAAAAACAACGATCCTCTACGTTAGGGGTAAGTATTAAAATAAATTCTGTGTCGTATTATATTTAGAGCTGGTGAAAAATATGGAAATTTATTCGTTTTAATAGAAAGTCAACAAAGGCCGGCAGACAGCATCATTCCTCCAGTAATATCTCCACCTCACTATACGGGCAACGCTGGAGATCACGTGAGAATAATTTGTACATCAACGCTTCAATACGCTAATGTCACATGGACAAGAGGTCGCCTTCCATTACCTCATTCCGCGCACCAAAACTACGGAGTTTTAACATTGGAGAGTCCGCAACCCCATGATTCCGGTATATACATCTGCACTTCAACATATCGAGGAACCGAAGCCAGCAGTACGGCAAACATCACTATCTTGCCCCGCGCAGATCAACCCCCTGTCAGAACCGAACCAGAAAGACAACTCGCGATACAAGGCACGACAGCCGAAGTCAGGTGTGTCGGAAATGTACCCGGCATTCAGGTTGGTTTACGAGTTTGATTTTATTTTTAAAATATTATCGGTTCTCTTTCCCTTGTAATTTCCAAATGTTTCTACTAGGTTGTCTGGTCGAAGCACATGGGAACAATGGGCTCCAATACTCAACAAATTGGCGATACTCTCAAAATAAGTAACATTCAAGTCCATGACCGCGGTGTATACATTTGTCACGCTACTACTCCAACAGGACCTTACGAAACTACCACGATTATCGAAGTCGAACGTAAGTATCTCATACGTAACAGTTTTCAAATTTGATTCGTTTTTTAGTCAATACTGACTTTAAGTTGAAGTAGTTCATTTATATATAAACTTTGATAAAAATTCAATTAGCAATATAATTTGTCTTCAACAAAATATAAAGAAATTAATATTTAATATTTAAATTCGTAGCACGTGAACCACCAGCAATCGAACTATTCCCACGCGAAGTTCAAAATGTTGTTATCGGTCAGATGGCTGATTGGCAATGTCGAGCCTCTGCAGGAATACCGCAGCCAGTTGTAGATTGGGCTCGTCAAGATGGCCGTCCACTTACGAGCAACGTACTTTCATTACCTGGAGGAATCCTTCGATTCCTCAATGTAACGGCTGATAACGCAGGATACTACGTTTGTACCGCGACAAATGAAGTCGGCAAGACATCGATGATCGCCCATGTCCAGGTTCAGTCAATCCCAGTTATTTCTATCACACCACCGGATAATGTTGTCCACTACAACCGAGGCGACAGGGTCAGATTAACATGCAGCGCCACGGGCTTCCCTCAACCGAATGTTGTATGGATGGTTCCCCAATTCACAAATACTTTGTATAACAAAGCATTCATTGATCCGCGTGCAGAAGCCACTCCACTAAGTGCCGTACACGAAATTCATTCGGTGTCCGACAGCGATGAAGGCACTTACATTTGTCAGGCTATGAATTCCGTCGGTATGTCAGAGAAACGCATTCACGTCTTGATAAACGACAATAACGATATCGACAATCCACCGTGTCGTGGTGATATCCCATGTGAGCCCACCGATCCTGGTAGCAAGTTTTCTAAACCAAATTCAAGCGTGTCGATCCCTGACGAGTTCATCAAGATTCACAATGGAGGAAAGGTCGAAGTACGCTGCCAAGTTGATGGTCCACACGATGCAAATATCTACGTGGACTGGAAGAGAGGCGACAACCGTCCTTTGCCCGACGGCAGTACCGTTCGCGGTGGAATACTGAGCATCCCTAAAGTCGACCAAAACGCAGCCGGAGAGTATATCTGTCTTGGATTGGATCATTCTAGGACTGTTGTGTTCAGAGCAAGATCGCATATTGAAGTTATCTGTACGTATAGTGTTATATAATTGTTGTTCATGTGGTTACAATATATTTATAAATTAAAATTTTTAGCTCCGCCAAGAATTACACTGAATCCAACAACGCAAACCGTGGGACCTGGTGAGAACCCATCGATCACTTGCACAGCCACAGGTGATGAACCGATGCACATCGAATGGATGGCGATAGGGCGCCCCTTACCACGCTCTGTATACGATAACCGGGGTGTTCTTCAATTCCGTGGTATAACATATTCCGATGCAGGAAAATACGTCTGCAAAGCTACCAACGACGTTGGAACTGCGGAGGCTGTTGCTGAAGTTTTGGTTAATGGTAAATATATCATTAAATTCTAGTGTTGTCTTTAAAAAAGTTCAATTGATTTCACATTCTTCTTTTTTCTGACACTTCAGAAAATCAATACGATGACGGAGGAATTCGTGCATCCGAACGAGACATTTATACAACCGTCGGTAATTCTGTGAGACTTAAGTGCGATAGTTACACTCCAGCCACTATTTACTGGAATCGCGAAGGTATGCCATTGCCATCCAGCGCACACATTGGCGACAGTTACTTGGATCTGAGTCATGTCAGAGTTGAAGACGGTGGCAAGTATATTTGTCAAATACGAAACGCGCAAGGAACTTCCAGTGATTACGTTAATCTCCACATATCTCGTAAGTATAACATCTTCTATAATATCTCATATCGCACGTTTTTCTTACACACATTTTCACCTTTGTGAACATTGTTATGAATTTCGATATTTTACAATTCTCGATTTCCCCGGCACAGCCCTATTTTTTGCACGCGTGCCAGACAATTTTTCTTGCTACTTTCGTTTTAGAAACTCTTATCTCGCACGTTTTGTCTCCTCTCTATCGAATAGAATATAAAATAACGAATTCAAGATTCACAATATAGTCATCCTTGCGTCTTTCATCACACCGATATTCGTAAATATCACAGCTGTTCGGTTGTACAATTAAGTTCCTCATTTTGCCTGCAACTTGCATGTTAGCGTACCTAAAGCCGTGCGGTCAACAAATCCAAATCCAATGCGGAAATCTACAATGCATCCCGCAGTATTGCTTTTGCGACGGCTATACTCATTGCGAGGATGGTTACGACGAGCGCTTCTGCCGTATTCCGTATAACCGTCAAATGCTCAAGAGACGACGTGGTTTGTTTTGAAATCTGTGTCCTGTGATGTCTCGTAGTTACCCTGGCCCTTTGTCTCTCTTTGGGAGTCGCTTCTATGTTCGATCGGACCAAAAATACCTTCATGCGATTTTTGCGACAACAAATTACGATTTAACGCATAAAAATATTTTTGGTATTTTCGCTTTGTGTTCTCCTTGGTAGCAGTAGTGTAGACAATTTTTGTTTCGTGTTTTATATCACTTATGTTTTTACATAAGTTCTGGTGAATCCGGTGAAAATACATGTTTCGTTATTTTGCTTACGTTGTTTGATTTTTCACAGCTTCACACACAAGTGTACGAGTCGAAGGCACGCCAGATCTAGTAAACATCGGAGACACGGTTGACATCAGGTGCTCGTGTTCTGGAGTTCAGAATCCTGAGTATCACTGGTCAAGACCGGCTCACTCGACTCTACCGCAAAGTGCTTACGAATACGGAAACGTTCTCCGCTTATCGAATGTCGGGGTTAACGACAGTGGCTTGTACAGGTGCACAGTTGATACACCACAAGGAAGATTCCACGAAGATTTCAATCTAGTTGTGCACGGTAATTGATTTTATATTTTGTGTGTAATACCATTCAATATTCATACGAAGCGACATTTCATTAAATTATTATTATAATTATGCACATGCTTGCTAACCTGATCCGTGTAAGTGTTTAAAAACTGTGGGAACATGAAATTATAGCCTTATATACTGTAAATGTTCTTACATTCATTCAACTTAATTATTCAGGTGGAAATAACGATGCTCCAGAAATCGAAACGAAAAACGTGCCTTATGGATCGAGTGTAGAAATGGAATGTAAAATAGATTTAGACCCACCGGTGAAGTTCTTGTGGAACAAACTTGGCGGACTTTTACCACCTGACACTCACATGTATGAGGTAAGTGCGAACAGAAATTGTGATTCATCGAAGAAGTCAGTTGACGAAGGAAATATTAACGACAACTTGTTTCAGAGCAAATTGAGACTGACAAACGTAAAAGCCCAGGATGCTGGTACCTACATCTGTACTGCCGACAATGGCGAAGTGAAGATAGATGTACCAACTGTACTCGTCGTGACTGGAGTCGTTCCTTACTTCAGCCAAGCTCCCGAGAGTTACATAACCCTCGCTCCACTCCCAGACGCGTATCTTAGATTTAACATCGAAGTGTCTTTCAAGCCCGATAACTACGATGGAGTAATTTTGTACAATTCCGAAACTCCTCAAGGTCACGGTGACTATATAATGCTGAGCCTCGAAGCTGGTTATCCAATCTTCAAATTCGATCTTGGTTCGGGAACTGCCGACGTACGTGCTGACAAGCCTGTCACCATCGGAGAATGGCACACGATAAAGATTCAGCGCAACAGAAAGGAAGCAACTATGCTTGTTGACGGTGAAGGACCTTACAAGGGTATAGCGGTTGGAAGGAAACAAGGTTTGGATCTGAAAGAACCTCTTTACATCGGAGGCATTCCCAACGACTACAACCACCCTCAAGTCGGTTTCATCGGTTGTATCAGCCGATTGGTTATCGGAGACAGAGAACTCGATCTGATTGGAGAACAGACTAACAGCCTTGGCATCACCAACTGCGAGACTTGTGCAGAAAATCCCTGCAACAACGGCGGTGTTTGTCAAGAAGCGGGAACGAAAAATGGTTACACTTGTCTCTGCAAGGCAGGATATAGCGGCAAATTTTGTGACAATGTCGGGCAGTCCTGCTATCCAGGTGCGAACTTTTTTTGTTTCTTTTCGAGTTTAAATTTGAATCACATTTTAGACCGAAGAAGGAAAATCATTTGTGTAAATTACAGGAGCTTGTGGTGACGGAACTTGCGTCGACAAAGAAACTGGATTCGAATGTTACTGCCCATACGACAGAACCGGACAGCGTTGCGAGTTGCCCGCGAGCGTGAATCAGCCTGGCTTCCGTCATCCAAGAGCTTACATCGCCCACCGCACACCCCCACCCAAAGCTCTTCGCCGGTAAGGAATGAATTTTTGAATCGTTGCATGTGCATGTAGCACCAATTAGAATTTTTGGCTTTAAAATTTTTTTTCGAGAGCACTTATTTATTTTATTCAGCATAGTCTACTATTTTTTTAAAGTTATTTTTGACCCTGATACAATGCCTTGTATTTAGCTTTATTGCATTTATCCAAGCACAAGTATCAACACATTGGATACAGCAGAGTTGTAATTAGTATTGTGTAAATGTGTAGTATTACCTCCTGCAATGTACTTGATTCTCGAAGATGACTTACTACTCTCGAAACCTTTTTTGCCCAGACAAATTGAATTTTCAACCAGCCGAATCAGACCAAATCCCTGTACAGTCGATAACATCTTATTGCCACTAAAAAACGTTTAAGAAATGGGAAACTTGTTGGAGTATTATGTAATTGTTACGACTTATTTTCAGGGTGAGACAAAGCCAGAGTACAGCACACAATCGCTCACGATTACGCGATGCACAAGTTCGAACACGCCGTTCGCGGTCACACGCGAAAAATCAGCACCACACTAAAAAACATTAGCACCAAAATTCTTATGCATATTTAAAGTCGCTAAAAATCATTCGGTGACGATATTATCATAACCTCGATTATTAATCGAATTAATAATAGTTATTTAATGTTCTAGCATCCAATTAGGTGTTGTCAGAACAATATTTTTCTCTTCATTCTCAACAGTAAATAATTGTATCTTATCGTATGCAAATTCGTGCAAGAAAGAACACGTAACACGAAACGCTAATCGAATTTGTAACAGGCGTTTCTACATCGAGCCTGCGAGTAGAATTTAGTTCCTCGGTGAATCTTAACGGTGCTATAATTTTAGAACCAGTCAAATTACTAATTAGCGATTAGTTTTGTACAGCTTTTTAATTAATACCTAATGCGTCATCGCTCGTCACGTTATTCGTTCGAAATGAGGCATCCCTGGCGGAAAACTTTTAGACGTTGTAACGGTAGTTCGTTAGATCGTTGTTGTTTTAAGCGACGTGCCAATCTTTACTCTACTCGAGATAAATTTTCACAGGGAATCAGTCACTGCCAAACAAATTTGCATTTGATCATAACGCGAAGCAATAATTTAGAGAAGCTTTAGATTTGTTGTATTTCGAACAACGCATTAAATGTTTGTACTATCATTAAGAATCTATATTCATAAAAAAAAAAATTATACGTGTAAATGAATTTATCTATATACTCAGTGAGTTTTGAGCTCATTCTATATACAAAATATACAGAATAAATATTTTTAAAGCAAATCAGAATTTGTGTGATACTTTAATTAACTCGATTTTTTTCATACTAAACTTAAAAACAGTTTAACGCAAAGAGTGGTGAGTCGAAATAACGTGAAATGGCTTTGATCGTACACGATTCGTGAACGATATTAATTTTCACACTTGTGCAGTTTCAATTAATCATTGCGGTTCGAGTACATAAAAACATACAATAGGTGAGTTTCTATTTTCATAACATTTTTGCTTTTTTCTTGTTTAAGTTTCGAATTTATAATCATTGATTTTTTATCATTTTCGCGGATGTTCGTGTATTTGTGAAGTGGCAAGTGAATACCAATTAACGCAATACAACGCGAATAATACAGATATCTACATATCGCTCATACACATCCTTCAATGTACATCGATGTCCTCCACCAGAGCTTAACAACACGCATGATTGTTAAATCTGCTCCTCAATTAGATCACGTAGCGTATGAATTACAAATGTTAACACTGAAAAATAATAACCCGTAAGTATAATTAAACTCAGAAGAATAAGCTATATTGACCTAGTAATTTCCAACATTTGTCAATAAACTAGTATTGTGTAAATAATTGTTGAAAATTATTAAACACTCAATTTCGCAAAGATCTTTATAATCAACAAAATTGTGTACGATTATAGGCTTAAAATAGTCCTAAACTTCAACCCGATGGATTACGGTGACGGCATCCTGATGTACTGCTCCCAGAGCGACGAGGGTCTTGGCGACTTTGTAGCCATTATCATCAAAAACGGTCACGTTGAATTCCGCTACGACGTTGGATCAGGCGTGACGATCGTACGATCGAATCGTGTGGTCCAGCAAGGAGTCTGGCATCGCGTCAGCGTTAACCGGGATTTCAAGGAAGCAAGAATCTCGGTAAATGGTGAGCCTTTCGTCGACGTAAGATCACCAGGATTGGCGGAAACGATGAGCCTCAACACTCCGCTTTACATCGGCGGCGTTGATCAGCGCAAGATCACAGTCAGTCGTCATTTGGAGGTGGAACGTCATTTCCGTGGTTGTATAAATGAAGTGAGTATATTATGAGGTGCTGACCATCAGGAGCGTGCCCACTCTTCATATAATATGATCATGTGAAAATTTAAAAATTTTGCCATTACGAAGGCGATAATAATTTCATGTTTATAAAATTTGAATATCGTTTATTCAACAGCTTGAAATATCGTCCGTTGGTATCGACATACTCAGAGCTGCGACCGACTCGGCTAACGTCGAGGACTGTTCGGTTATCCATCCAAACGAAACTGGAGTTCACGGAACGACGAACACCGTGAGCACCGAATCACCAACCACGGAATATGATCCTTGCAGTTCGAACCCTTGTCTACACGGTGTCTGCCAGGTCACTAATTTGTACGAGTATTCGTGCACCTGCGAGTACGGTTACGTGGGACGTACTTGTGAAAATGTACTGAAGCAGTGCGAGCTTCTCACGCCTTGCAAGAACGGTGGCACGTGCACGGATCTTCACGGAACGTATAAATGCGACTGTCAATTGAATTTCAATGGAAAGAACTGCGAAAAAAGTAAAGAATTCATATTTATATCAAGAATAGTTATTTACAATTATTTTTTTAGTTATAGTTAATAATAAAATGAAAATTTTACAGTGGTCGAAATTACTTACGATGTGGCGTTCAAAGGTGATGGCTGGTTGGAACTGGATCGATCGGTAATGCCTCACGAGGAGGAGCGCGAGGTAATAGGTTTCGAAATATCAACCAACAAAACCGATGGACTAATCATGTGGCATGGACAAACTCCTAACGATCTTAACCAAGACGATTACATATCGCTCGCTGTAGTGGATGGGTAATCTCAGATTCTTCAATTTGCTTCAAACACAAATTCATAAAAATCAATGAGTTACGAATGAAAATGTGTTTACAGGTATCTGGAGTATCAATATAACTTAGGATCGGGTCCAGCAGTGATTCGCGTAATCGCTCAGAGAGTCGACGATGGTGAGCGGCATCGCATAATTTTGAAACGACAAGGTAGCGATGGAAGCATCGAGCTGAACGGCGAGCACACAGAGAGTGGAGCTAGCGACGGCTTTCAGCAACTATTGAATACGCGAGGAAGCGTGTACCTCGGTGGAGTACCCGATTACATGATGACCTACGGAATTTATCGTACAGGATTTACGGGTTGCATTTACACGCTCGAAGTACAAGACTCGGGCGCCATTGATATTGGCAACAAAGCCATTAGGGGTGTCAATGTTTACCCCTGCACAAGGTGATTATCTATTTTATACAGTTCATTTCGATTAGGAGAGTGTACATTCAAGACAGTTCTGTTTGGAAATTAACATAGTTCCTGATTTTAAGTAAAGTAATAATCTAGATAAAGTAATGAATTTTTCATAGTCTCAGACAAATTTTCGATTGTGTTATTAAGGAATCGAAGTACTTACAATGTTGTAAGTGTTATACTTACAATATGAAATATTTTTCACGCTGCTCAGAACGAGATGGATTCCGTCTTCGTTGGTGTTCACCGACGCGGACGCCGACATTTTTGACGCTTTCGTACCCCCACCTCCTGTGAATATAATTCATCCTAAACCCGCTCTCAATTCAGCCACGTGCAACGTGAAAAGTAATCCAACGATAACAATCGCGTTAGGAATGATTATCGCGCTAACGATCAATTTGCGACAACGGAGCCTTCCCGGCATTGCTAATAGCAAAAGTTTGTCCCGTCATAACGAGTATCCGAATGACTTCTCGATAACTATGTAGATATGTGAAATACTTGCAATGGACGCTTGTTACGCATTTCTCGAAAAGTTTTTCTCAAAGCGAATGTTCTAAAATATTGTACAGTTATATCGCTTCTATTAGTTTCAAACTCTCCGTGAGAATTGCGTGATGAGCGTTCTTCTGTTAAAAATGTGTATAATTAATGTATTTTGTAAATTGTCAAATGCTTTGCTAATTTGCGGAGCGAACGTACGGAGATGACGGTGGGTCTTTTTATAAAATCATCGGGAACATTTTATGCTTCGTTTAGTCATATCGAACTATTTTTTATATTTCAGCAGCGGCATTCACGACAGACTCCCTACACGCGGCGATCTTGGAACTTCATATCAATGAAAATCTTCACGTCGTTTCACGTTACATCGACGATAAAGGAGGAAAAAGTTGAAATGTATGAAAGTCGTCCTTCGGGACCAAGTCTTGGAGATAATTACTCTCAATACGCACAGAGAAGAACGAAATTATGATAAAACAAAATATCTTCTTTTTCAGTAAACATTCGATCTCATTATTGCATTTCAATGTGGATATTCTTAATGCATATAGATTTTTTTTTGTAATTTTGAGAGTAATCAGAATATTATCTTTTATAATTGAATAAACAAATTTTATAATTATTTTATCGAAAGAAATAGATTTAGCAAATTTCATGACACTAACACTAATCGTTTGAGTATTATTCCCGTTGTTTATTAACAAGATTAAATTGATCGATAATGCGACCGAATTATTGTTCGGTCAAAGCTTTAACACAGCTAACACGACTGACAGAAGTATAATACATGAAAATTCATAGGAATATAATTTTTCACTGCCATGCTTAATTTTATGCGGTAAAATAACGTAGCCTCAAGAATTTTTCATTCTCTTTGATATCTCTTTACTTGTGTTGTTAATATATTATAGTTAAATATAGAAAAAATTTTTTCAAAAGTACAATAACAACATGTTAGAATATTCAGGAAATTTTGTCTACTTGCTTATTCATTTTTACACAAGAGTCATTGAATTCATAAGTTTTTCAAAATATGTGATTCATAAATACAATAAAAAATTATGTATAGTAACATTTAATACGAATTGTGAAAATTTTTAATCAGTTTATGTGATACTCTGAGAAGAGTTTATTTATCACGAATTTATAATAATGAGTGTAACGGGTGCTAGTAAAATATGTTGCTAGTTCTATAAAATTTGTTATGAATATATCCAAATGGATATTCAAAAATTAATGTTTAATAATGTTCTTGAAAGTGACGTTTACTGAAAGTATTTTATGCATTTTCGTTAATTTAGGCTTTTGCAAAAAGAATAATAACTTTTACAGAATCAATAAAAAAGTAAGCGCTACATAATAGTGGTAATATATTTCATTTTATTACAGTTTTTAAAAATCAATACGAAACATTTTTATTTTAATTCAATCATCAAAGTATGTGATTACAAAATGGTTTAAAATTTTTGTTATTTAAATTGTTAACTAATTATCAATTTTCAATTAAACTGAATGCCATCTCGTAACACAGTTAAGACTGTATATATGATAGGACTGTATAAATTTTGTAGATTTGTATACGATGAATGATTTTTAATTCATTTGACAAAAGAAAATTCGTTATTATCAAAATATTGTTAATAGCCTTTTTGGTTAAATTCATACGAATTACAAAAATCGAATGTAGTAGCGTGAAATAATCAGTTTATACTGATTCGTTTGGTACGTATATTTTATCCCGTCATTTGCAGTAGCAAATGAGATAAAATTTCCTATGTAATTTAATCGAATCAATATTTAATTGAATGGAACGATCATGAAATATTTTTATCTACAATCGTGAAAATTGATAACGATTCGTGAATTAGCATGATTATCATATCGATAATGATTCACTAAATATTGTTAACAATCCTGTACAAAGAAATGTATTGTACAATAACTCAATTCTTCATCTGCTCGTTTCTATACAGTCTGACAGTGAATGAATGCTTTTGAATGTGAAGCAAACGCTAAATAATACAAAACTGCAATACTTGTATACTCATAAATGGAAAGTAAACATAATATGAAAGTGTAGCTTGTATTGTTACGCAATAACTCTTTAAAAAATGAGACAATAAATATAATTTTGTTAAAACTAGTTACGTTAATACACCTTTGTTCTTGTTGTAAAACATCACAAATGAAATTATTAAATAAATGCATTTTTTAAAATAAATTAACTACCTATATTACAAAAACATGAACACTTTTGTACTTAAATACAAAGCCATTTCAAACAACATCATCCTGCTATAATTTCAGTAAACACCCTTTTATAAAAGGAAGACCAGTGCCTACTTTCTTTTGATATTCTATATAATCTTCTCCAAAAAAGTTAATCAGAGTAATTTCTTCGACAAAAACACGATCACGGAAGAACTTCCAAGATGCTAATGCATAAGCGATAAAGCAAATTGGATTCTGTAAGATCATCTGAAAAAACCGAATTTAGGTTGTTAATTGACAATCGATTTAAGAAAAACATATTAGCTACAAATGCTTTACCTGTGTACCAACAGACCAATAAAACCATCCTACATAACTAGGATGCCTGCAAAATTTGTACACTCCATAAGTCACAAGTTCGTGATTTTCTTTTTTCTCGCTCTGCACAATATGATTAAAATTTTGCTTGGCTGTAAGCATAGCCAATTTACGTAGAATTTCTCCAGAAATACACAAAACAATTCCGATGTAGGCAACGAAAGAAGCTATCTTCAAGTCAGGAAAAAAATATCTCTCGAGCATGAATTCTAGCCAGCTGGAACATGCTGCGACGCCATAGGCTACACTATGGTTCAGTATGAAGCTATCGATAGACAAAGACTTTGGATTGGTATATGCTATAGTCAAGAATTCCGAATAATGGAATGTCGATAATAAACAAGCATAAACACCAAACATCTTCCATGAAGGGGAAGACACTATGGCTATAATTAATCCAACGCCAAATGCAAATCCTAAGAATATTGATCTGACTGCGATCTGCAAGTGATTTGCATATTATAAATTTTTTTGTTATCTATCAACTATCATATAATCAAATGAAATTTAATTACAAACCTCATAATCCAATCCATGATATACAAGAATAGCAATGGAATTCAAAAGTATATAAAATAAAATGAGTACAGACCATAAGTCTGGAAAATATTCTGAATATAAATCTAACTTTAACCTCCTAAGTATAAGAGGTAAAAGCGAGATAGTAACAGTTTGCAGAAAACAAAAAAGGCTCAGTTTTCCGTTCCGGCACAACATTTTTAATTATTCTATCCTACGATTCGGCTAGAAAAATATTTGGTAACTGTACGGTATTTACATCCATAAATGGATATCTGATGTTATTCCATGCTGAATGACAGCCTACAAATCCTATAATAGGAGCCGTCTGTATCAGACATCTAAGGATAACAAATCTATCTCATTTGGCACTGAAGAAATGATCAAATACGTAGAAATTGACAACTTATTTGCCATTATATATTTATCACATAGTGGCAAAAACTGAGATGTTTGATTAATATTTCTATCTTTGTGAAAATTTATCGACGCTACGTCATAACCTAAAATATTGAATACAAAATTTTAACGATAAAGGAAACTACCGGCGTTGGTAATCCAGTATAAAACTCTATCGATAACGCAAACTATCAATGTCGGTAATCCAGTTATCTATTTTAATGAATTTAGATTTTGGTTTTTTGATTTTAAATTATATATAAATATATATAGTAAAAGTATTTAATGATGTAATAAAACAACACAAAATAAATTGGATGTTTGAACATGATTGATTATTATTCGTCGTTGAAAAATTGCACATACCTTGCAACTTACAATAATATAATACTATAATACAAAAGAAACTTATTATAATTGAGTAATACTAATAATAATAATAATAATGCTAATAATCGTAATATAACATTAAAATTGCAGCAAACATGGAATGGAGATTGGTAGCATGGTCGAGGGACACATTACTCAAACGCAAAGGTTTCATTTAAATGTAATTATAGATTAGCGTTTAATTATTGTAATTGAATTCTCAGATCAGACCTCTCGTATCAACGCGAAATGCGTTACTCTCGTTTCACACCTTTGTAGGTTTTGGTACAATTTTTTATTATCTTAAATTTCATATTTTTCGAATTAATTAGTATTCTCTGCTAATAATATATACTGTAATGTTATAGTCAAGTTCTACTTATTCATTTTGAAAAAGAAAATCACCGTATGATGAGTGATTTTTTGTCAAATTGGTTTGCCATATAATTAACAAAAATCTTGCAAATTTTGAAATATCATCGACGTAATTCGAAGAATCTGAAATTTCATAAATCAATTATATAATATTTGCGTTTCAAGAAAAACCAAACTGAAAATATCAATAATTACATGAAATATCGAGTTTTGTAAATTTCAGTATTTTCTACTCTTGCGATATTTTTGGCAGGAATAACATAACAGTTGTTCTGTCGCGTCAATATATTTGTGGCATTTTGAAAACTCGTGTATACTCAATTTTACGCTTCTTAATACTTGCATGAAATTAATCTTTGAAAAAAACTCAGCATGTAGGTTCGTTTCAAAACTTTCACATGTGTATATTACGCCACTCTATGGTATGTCTTTTTCGTTCTTTCAAAGTTCGTTTTGTATTTTTCACTTGACCAATTGATACTATTTTCCTGTTCAGTTCCAAACGAATGGTACAAGCATCTTCAGAATAAAACAAGTGATAAAGTATCTAAGGAACATTCAATATTTATGTTTTATGCTCTGACACAATGAACGATTCGTCCGCGTCTCGACCAGCGCGTAATATAGATAATCGGCTCGCGCTTTACCGCGAACGAATTATACAATGCAATATAATGCTATATCAATCTGTACTTGAAGGCATAGAAACGATGATTAGGAAGGACGTTACTTCTTTTTTTTCATGGAGTTATCACCTTAGATATATTGTAATAATTGTAAACGTAACAATAATGATTTAATATAATTATAATTATTCGATACATATAGCAATATTAATCAATATATACAAATATATAGCACAGTCGCCGAGAGCCGTGAGATTTTTATCATTGCACTTGGACATATAGAAATCGTAAATATCACACTAAGGATATAAAATTAATATACTATATGTACAAAATGGTGAAAAGCCGCGCGCGCTTCCGCCATGGATATCGGGGGTAGAAAGTTCCGGTATTCGTATGAAAAATTTTCTAGGTTTTCGTTGAAAAATCTACGAATTCGTCGGTAATAAATCGTTTCTCGTTACGTTTTCTTTTCAAAACCTTTTTCGATCGTTACTTCTTTTATTTAAACTATGTGGATTGTAAAAACTTTAGTTCCTCCTTCGTCACCTCTCGGCTCACGGGAACTCGATTAGAAATGGAAGGAATACGATCTCTATTTTACAAGCTGAATGATGATGGTGCCTTAACGTTTTATAGTGCATATTCTTTTCATAATGCAATTACGAATACAAGTCGTTCGATAAATCCATAGTTTCGTACAGTTGTGTTATTATTCGTTATTACAAACTAGAAACAATCTCTAATGACTTTGCGAGTAGAACATGGTAATATAATTAGGCTTTTGAGCAGTATCTAAGAGTACGTGGATAACTTAAAAATGTAACATAATCATTTACAGGTTTCACTTATCTTTATTCAAATTCTCTAATTCCGTCAGTATTGTATTATAAATCTAATAGAAACACGACCTCGATAACTACGTATAATGAAAAATAAAAATTGTCGAATTTCATTATATAACTGTCGTCGATCCAACCGAATGGATACACCTCGTCCACAGCTCCCTATCGATAACGCGAACGCGATCATTCAAAAATACGTGAATCCGCGTGACGAATACGATGCGTGTGGTCCTTGTTTGATTTATTCGAAAGATTTTCGTACCGAGCTACTACTAATCGGGAAGCGTGAAAATTGCGCTGGGGTGTATCGAAAACGCGATGGTGGTACGGTTATCGGTAGAAACATAAAAAAGAAATTGGTGCGCTACACACACACTTATTTTGCGTGGTAAATCACGCATACAGTTAATTATTCGCACTGTACGTACACCGACGCGCGAAACATCGCCCTATCTCCTCCTCGCGTTTTGACTTAGAACTACCGTACAGCGTGCAAATCTTCATTTTTCAAATTTTTATATTTATACTGTATATATAACGTATATATACGTGTGTGTATGTGTGAAAACTTTTTTAGGCCTTTTATGTTGACCGATATAGCTCGTTGGAGGAAAATAAAGAATCGAAAGAGAAAGAATTGGCACTTTGCTACCGTCATCAACTCATATTGGCTGACCCTCGTTCGACCATTCGACAACTCTCCCTTTTGTTACACGCGACGAACTAAAATCGCGAATTACCTCGCTCGAACCTCGCGAATTTATAAAGCCTAATATATAAATATATTGACTCGGATTGTTCATCGACAATTCCTCTTAAAATTGATCCTAACGTCGCTGAAAATCGTTCGATTCCCGTGTGGAAGAAGTAGATTGGCACGTATTGACTCATTCGGGCAACGGGGTCAGCCGATTGGCTCATTGACTGTGCAAACGGCCCGCGTTGGTCTTCACTTGCTGGCCGCCGACCTTCGGTATCGCTCCAACGATCTTCACGCGATTGTGCTGCTGTTGCTGCTGCTGTTGCTGACGGTTATCGCAGAATTGAGGAGGTGGCGCGAAAACGAGCTCGCCGCCGTTCCCCGAGGGGCCCGCGTTGAATTCCGGGGGCGGCGGTACGAAGAGATCGTTGCTCTGCTCCTCGGCGTCAGCCTCGATCGGCGGGGGAAGCTGCGCGAGGCTGACCGCGTGTCTGGTGAGCATGCCGCTGCCCACGTAGCCGGCACGTTTCTGTCCAGCCTCCTTCTCGATCGCGGGAACGTTCGGTGCTTCGTTGCCGTGATTGCGAGATTGCGAATCGTCGAAGCCGGTCGGCGGACCGACCGGCACGTCCTGGTCCGAGCTGACGCCGCTCGAGCTATTGTCGCCGTCCTCGACGAGCGTTTGCTGAGTCTGCTGCAGCAGAAAGTCGTTTGGGTGGCTCTTGGACGACTTCAACTGCGTGCGGACCTTCTGTATCTCCTCGACACTGAACGAGTGCGGCAACGAGCTGCTGCCCGACGAGCTCGAGCCCGAGGTGTTCGAATTTCCGGAGGTCTCCTTCGCGGATTCGAGTTTCTCCCGCGCCGCCGCTTTCTCCAATTCCTTGGCTATCTCGTTCTCGGCCTCCTCGTCTGTTTCCTCCTCGCCCTCGTAGTCGTTCTCGGACTCGGAGAGACTGTAATCGGGCTCCGGTATCGGCGGTGCCGGGGCTCCCAACGCCGCGTTGTTCCCGTTACCGCCAGTCAGCTGGGCGAGGTTCGTCGCCGACGAACTCCCGCTGATCGAGCTTTTCTTCTTCCGCTCTCGGATTCCGGCCGTGCTGTGGCTTCGGTTCGTCTTCAGCGGTTGAGCGTACTGATTGTTGTTGCTCAACGTCACGGCTCCGCCGTTGTTCACGTTCGGATTCGTAGCGGAGTTTGGCTGCGTGCTGTTAGCCGGCTTGAAGCTACTAGGATTGTTGGCGTTGTTGCTCGTTCGTAAGCTGTGCGATTTGCGAACGTGCGAGCGAGTCGAGTGCGCCGGCAGGCTGCGCGAGCGATACCCAACGGTCTTCATGTCTTCGGGCGAGGCGTATAATTTCGCGCTGTTCGACGGCCGGAAACTCGACATCACTCCGTAGCCGCTTTCGTTAGTAGCAGCTGCTAGTTCTGCGAATGATAAAAAATTCTCTAATTAACGTTCTTCGCTCTTTTATAAATAGTTGTATATTCAATTTCTTATCCTATGTTAGTCGAGTTAATTATACCCTCTAAGCGATGTGATTGTTGAGTATTCATCAAATTTTTAGCAACGTACATTACCGATGAAGTACGATTGATAAATAACCAGTTAAATCTTTACTAACTTCTATGAATTATTGTATATTTTAAATATCCTAAGGTTTTTCACCTTTCACTTGTTGGATGTGTGCCATGTTGTCGTAAACAGAAGCCGGTGTGACGACGTCTGGCGCGTTAGCGCCTACATTGACCTTGACGACTTGACTAACGGGAGGTGGTGGAGGCGGATGATTCGGGGGCGGTAAGCCGTTTCTGCCGTTCATCGCATTCACATCTTCTTGACTCCTGTGACCCTTCGCGCCCAAGATCGAGTTTTGCGCCTGCACGTTCAAATCCGGTGTGCTATGGAAGTCACGGTGGAGATCCGACCCACCGCCTAGGCCACCGAAGAACCGAACTCTCGAATTGGACTGCAAAATGCAAATTTTAATTAGCGATTCGATAGTCGATTGGACAAATCGATGATATGTACAAGAATATTCGATGATATGAGAATAAGCGATACCAGTTACATGGAGTACTTAAATCTATTTCGTTACTACACATACAGTGACTAAATTTACGGACTAAAATCGTGGGTTGTTAGTTACAAGCTGTACTGGCATTAAGCTAACGAGGAAAGCAACTGTGAGTATTAGTGGGCCACTGAATCGTCGCTGGAATCGAGCTTCCGTTCGCACGCGATTCCTTTGAAGCGAGCCGCACCCATCGGGCCAGTCACGGTCCTGTTTGTCTCTACTGGCCGAACAACAATCTAAAAATTCCTCTGACATTCGCCAAGCGTGTTCTTCAAGCTCTAGGTATATCTTCGTGACGTGAAAACTCCTTTGAGGAGTTTTACGTATTTTCATTAGGAAATTAGTCACCTGGGGTCATGCAAGCCATGGACGCGCTAGAAACAAATTGCATTTTCGTATCAGTAATATAAGTAGTCCTCCTCGTCTCGAGTGTAACGGGAGCGTCCTTTATTGCCTGAGCGCACTGTCTTGCGACCGAGCTACAACATACGTGCGAAAAAATACAGCCACCATTTACCCGATTCGATCAGGAGAGAAGGACGGGACTCGAACATGCTCGACGGCTCGACGGGAAGGAGTTTACGATTCGGTATTTTAACACCGGGTAGGTCAAAACTACGAAATTCGAACCACCAATAAGGTTAGATCTTAACGATTTTCGTGCTTCCTTACTTTGCCCTTTCGCTTCATCTCGGCAACGCTCGCGTAAACGCGTCCGGTCTTGGCTGGCGAGGATGGATGAGATTTGGTGGCCTGGCCAGTCTGGAAGTGGGAGCTCATCATCGACGAGCTGTACTGGCCGCCCTGCTGACGCTGAAATAGCTCCTGAAAGAAGAGATCGAAGGTCGTGGCTGAAGCGTCAGTGTGAATCGTGCAATATTGCCATTCTTGAGGCGTTTCCCGTCAAGATACACTGTTTTATTGTTCGTCAAAACGTGAAACACAGTCGGATGATCGGAGAGTGCGAATATTTTTATAACAGTGTCTTGGGGTGGTCTTACCTCGAGCTCAGCAGCGGTAATTCGACTCGATGTCGGTCGAGATCTAATACTGGCTGTGCGCGGTTGTACGGGCGTGCTCTGCCCGGTGTTCGAACCGGTGGATGGTTGTTGAGGAAGATGGATGGACTCGGCACTGCTAGACTTGGCCCCCGTCGACGTGATCTCGTCTCGATCGTCTCTCTCGCCTCCTCCCTCTGAAAAATGGAACGCGATCAGCAATCAAACTCAACGAGTCTTCATCGATTGTTTTCTTCATTGATTGATTGATTTGTTTCATTATTCTTGAAACAACGAAGATGAATTAAGTAAAAGTTATCGAATAAACAAAATGGTTCAAATATTAATTATATAATAATAAACTCTTAAAACCCTCAACTTTATTTACTGAGAAATTTTGAAAGGTGGGTTAATTTCAAAGACGTCCATAAATAGAAAATTCGGTTTCCTTTAACTGGTAACCTTGAACGTACCTAATCCCGCAACCATCGATCGGGCTCGCGCTCGACCGACGCTTAAAGTCGTTTTCGGATCTCTCCTCGGTGGCATGGGTGCGGGAGACCTGCCAAGTGTGCCGCTAATCACGACATTGTTGTTGCCCTTGCGCGGTAGCGTGGCGTACTGCCGCTGAATCGGTTGACTAGTCGGCAATGCCGCTGCCGATTGCGAATTTGGGAGTGCGATCACGGGCGAGACAACGGTCATCCTGACCAGTTCACCGGATTTTCTGATCAAATCCACCACGTGCTCGTGGGACGCCGTTGTTACGTCTTCGCCGTTTATCTGAAAAGATACAAACGAGAGTCAAGGATTGTTCGACTCGAGAATTAAAATTCCACGCGAAAATAAACTAACCTGGATAAGGTAATCGCCTTTCCGAAGGCCGGCTAGGTCGGCCACGCCTCCCTGGTCGACATCGTCGAGATATTGCAAGGCCGGGTACCTCGCGGAGGGTGTCAGTTCCATTAACGGCGATGTAGCCTTGGCACCGCGGAGTACGAAACCGAAGCCCTTCCTTGAACGATGCAGTACCACCGTACGTGGCTCTGTCGTCACACTATTAACGAAATTATCAGTTTTTAAATATTCGTCGCAGTCGGGAAAACAGTTTTCGAATCGACCAAATATTTTGTTAAATTCACAGAAATATGTCTTTGCGATTGTCAATATTATATTCATTTGAAAATATTTCGTCGACTAGAGAATATTTTCTTTCATTTTCTGTTGACACATCCGGAAACTTACGGTTTCTTCAGCCTCGGGGCGGTCGCAAAGTATTTGTGTTGAGACTCCCTGCGTCCGATTACTCTGATCCTTCCCTCCATGGCTGGTTGAGGTCCCATGGGTATGTTTGTGTGACGCAGTCTTACTTCTTGAACGCAGTGGGCTGGGAATAAGCCAGTACCCTGACCCCTAAGGACGCCCTCCAGAAGACCGCAGTCAGTGGCGCCAGTAACTGAGAAACGAACGAGAGAATTCAATTATTTACGTCAAGAGAAAATTATTAAAGTCATACTCTAAGACGTATCAATGTCGGGTTTAAAGCCTGCTCGCTATATCCCCAGTAGTAACGAACTTAACACTGCTCGTCTTAGCGAACTTTCGCGGATTAAATTTTAAAAGGTAACAATGTCTGAGGACGTTGAAGCAGAAATAGAAATGTCGTTTGTCGGAAGTTATTAATAATATATCAAGGACGTCTAAGATGAAATTAGATTCTGCTATCGCGTTCTTACCTTCGAGAATATCGCCTTGATTGATCGTAAGGTGACCCAAAATGCCGCTATTGTAGCTTTCGATGCAGACGACGGTCGTTCCTGGTATCGATAGAGAATTGGTTGTGTCGGACTGGGAAGTTCCGACCCCGGAACTGTCGCTGATCACGTCGGACGCCGTGTCGCCGAGGCTCTTATCTGCAAAGAACAGATTGACTTTTTAGCGATAATCTCCGACTGTCCCTCAACCTCTCCTTTCGATTCTTGTTTCATTTAAACATAATAAAAAAAAAAGTTGGTTCGTGTATATCTGTGGCTATAGAGAGATATAAACTTTATCATGCGACACTAGTCCCTGAATAGAGAATATTTAACGCTAGGTGTATAAAAATATAGTCGGAGCTTTGAGACTCAACGTTCTATAATTCTCCTGAGATATAATATACGACATTCAACTAAGGTAAGCTTCTAGAAAGCTCCGTGTGCTATCGCCACAGCGGAAGGATCGAGACGGACGCTCATTCCGACAAGAATCAGTCTCGCTCCGCGGTATACGCTCTTTAGAATCGAATCAATGAAATCCGTGAGATCGATTCAGTCAGCCGTGTATTCGATATTGTTCACACAGCGAACTTTGTATATAAACTGTGCAAATAATATTAAACGCAGCATCTTTTACCGATCTCGCTGATTCAATTTTAAAGAGCAAAGTAACGACTATTCTTTTCTGTAATTTTTCATCGGCAGTGTATAAAAACGATTCAAAGAACGTGATGAAAAATCCTCGGAACAAGTAGAAACGTTAGCATGCAGTTCAAGAACCGTCGTGTTCGAAAAAATTACAATAGAGGACGAAAACGCGTTCTCTCTCTCGACATCTTATTATCTTTGGTGGTGATGGTTCGACGATACGAGACGTCTTGTTTCTCTCTTCCAGTGTCGCTGATCCTTCGGATGAAGTTGCTCTCTCTCTCTCTCTCTCTCTCTCGAGAAAACTCATTGATCGTTAATAAAAAATGCAACAAGAATATAAAAATGAAAAACGAGAGCGATGATTAAACGTAAACAGTAAATAGAGATACCTGTGACGATACTGGCCGAATCTTCACCGGACGGCTGATTGCTCCCTTCGGACAAGCTCGAGCTAGCCGAGCTGAAGGGCGCTAGGCTTCTGCTGCTCGGCGAGGGCGATGGTGGCATTTCCATCGTTCTGTGCAGGTCGAGACGATGCTGCAACTCGAGACGGTGTTCCTGCAGTCTCGTGAGACCCTCCATTCTCAAATTCTGATAGTTCTCCACTGGGCCGCACGACACTGGCAATCTTGAAATTGATCGTAACTCGTGGCAGTGCTGTCGTTCTCGTTGCATTGTGAGATTAGCGTAAAATGTCTTTGCTGGGGACGCGTATCGTGAGAGGGGCGTGCTGGCTCGCGGCTCGATCGCTCTTTATCGATTCGAGGAGAGACAGAGCGAAGAAACGAAAACAGAAGAAAAAAAGGCGAAAGATAAAAAAAAAGGTAAAATAAAATAAAAGTGTAGTGGCTAAAATTGAAACGGTAATATCGGTCAAATCGGTAATACACTCAACAGTGTTTACTGTGTAAGCAGTGTCGAGTAAACGACCGATCCCGCTAATTTTTCCCGGTTCAACGTTAGTTAAAAAAGAAAGAACTAAACAAAGGGTAAGAGAAAAAGAAAGAAAAGGTCGATCCTCTCTCCCTCTTGTTCCCATTTTTAGCGTCGCAAAGACAGTTTATGCTTACCTCGCGTTAAGCTCCCTCAATGTGTTTGGACTCTGGTAAACTGAGCACAAACGGTGGCCGTTCTGTTGCTCGCTCCTCTGACCCTCGTTGCTGGCGGCTGAGCCGTTATTGCTGGACGGTATCGTCTGATGGAGCTCTTGGGACGATTTATCGACGGACGGCAGACGACTGAGGGTATTATGGACGGTGGTAGTGGACGGTGAGGACGAAGAATTGGACGTATTGCAGGCTCCGTACTGATCTACGGAAGCCGACCTGGTGAGAGTTCCGGTGCTCAGTCTGGCCGGGTATTGCTCGCCAATCGGCGAACGACAAGAGACGCTTGCGTACTGCTGCTCGTCTATGGACGAGGCTCTTGCTATGGACGGTGTCTTCCCTATCGTCCCGTATTGCTGCTGTTGCTGCTCTCCGGGCGTCTGTTCCATGGACGGTAAGCGAGAGGACGCGTATTGCTCCGCCGAGGGTACTCTCGTCACGGTCCCTATATTCCCGTATTCCGAGATCGTTCTCGTTAACGTCGAATTGACGCACGTCGCGTGCTGCTCGACGGACGGTATCCTGGTGAGGGTTCCGAGATTGCTGGCCGAGCAACTTGTCGTCATCGTCGTCGTACCACCGCAGCCGGCGAACGCCACCGAGCGTCTCTTCGGGTTGTAACGTGGCGGTCCTTTAAACGGTACTGCAAAGATTGCAAGGTTAAGTAAAGAAAAGATTACTTAGCCTTACAAGAAGCGGGGCAGCTGGGGCACGCGCGAGCTACCACCTCTTTTTCGGACATTTTACTTTTTTTTCCAGAGGTGCGATACCAGGGAGATCGTTCGCCGAATATGTCCGTCGGGTGTAACGAACTCTCTCGAATCGAATCGGTAAACATTCGTATGTTATCGAGTACACAATGAAAAGCACCGCTAATAATATCAGTGAAATCTGTCAACTGATACCACAAGATTTGGTGAAACATTCATAGATTTAATTACATAGTAAATGCAAAGAGCTGTTTATTCGAATCGAATAATAATACTGGTGTATATACAGTGGTATCAGTAAAATTCACTTATTAAATTAAATCGAGAATCATCGATCAATTTTATCGTTCGTATCGTACCCTCTCGAAACAATTAGTTTCGTCCGATTCGATTTTAGAGAGAGTTACGAGTCCTTTCGTGCACTCTTTTGTTATTTTTACTTCTATCGAACGATAGACTGCGATCGAACATGTCGAACTCGCAATGTTTTTTTTTTATCTCGATCTACCCAAACATTACTAAATTACTGTTGCAAGGTCGGTGCTGCTAGTTCGCGCGTGACTCGAGATTGCGATCGCGCGGTTTTGTCAGGGGAACCGAGCAAGGCTGCGAACCTTATCTCTCCCCCACGCTGTTTTCCACAAGCCCGGCCTTCCAGCAGCACCGATATATCGGTCGACAATGGCGAGACAGAAGAGGAAAAGGTCGTTAACTAATGGTCGATAATGAACGAGATGAAAGAATGGTGAAAAAATAGGAATGATGTGAAAATTCGTACCACGATCGGTTCAAACCTCTTTTTATACTGATCTTATTTTGGCGTGACGATGTTCGACGTCTTACGTAACCATCACCACCAAACCACCCGTCGAGAATTACATGTACTACTCCGTTATCGTCGTAACAATACCGATCTCGTTATCGTTGTGCAAAAAAAACCCATTCTCTACGGATTAACCCTCGGAATCGCGGGCTGATTTCAATCATCATACACTGAGAAAGAGATTCGATAAATTGAATGTGAATAGCTGTTTCTAGTTCACCGTATAGATAAAAACTTTGGTCGACTCGGTCGATTTTTTCTCAGTATACAAATGCGGAAAAATTCGAATTTTCACCAATATCGTATTAAAAAAAAAACTTGTTAATTTTTGAAAAATATTTAGCGTTTGCATTGCCCGCGGTTGGAGGGTTAAGCGGAATCGCGCGACGTGCGTCGCTCCACTCCTCTCTTCTAAGGTCTCTACCTTTCGACGCGCTAACCTACGTACCGTACACGATTCAACATCCAAAAAGGAGAATCGAGGAGGCGAAACGCAATCGACTACTTCGTAACGTTAATACACAAGCGTGCACGTGCTCATGCGAAGGTCAATCTCGAGGCATGCGACACAATACACACACTTAAAACGTATATACACATATATGTACGTACAGCTTCTCGCTCCGTGAGCGATCGATCTCGAACTCGCGATCGATAAATCCGACGTCATTCGACGACGCGCAAAAAAACGCGTCGTTGTCGCGCTTAAACGACGACGAACTGAGATAGCGTGCGTCGCTTGAAATATACGCGATAAGAGAGCTACCGATTACGACAGCCTGATTCGATTCACTCGTTCCAGGTACCTTTTATTATCGCCTTGTTTACGTCGTACAAATAACACGCGCGCGCCCTCGGTACTATTCGCGCATCGAGAAAGAAAATCTGCTGAATTAACCGGTTCCGAATACTATAACGAAATATTTTCTTCGGTATAACAAATTGCTGTAATGCACAGCAACAGTAATTATTGTGAATTATTAACGCAATCGATATTTGTTATTGGAAGCGATAGCAATATACTATATTTAAACAATTATTTCATTCGATTACCGATATACTGTTTTTTATAGTATTCGAATAAATAGTATTTAGTTAATTCAACAAGTTATTTTTCACGATACACCGTCCGATCCGTAGAGAAATATCATTGCTCGATACGGCGACGAGAATAAATTTCTACACGCGTCGCTTGTCAAAAAGAGGTTTGTTCAGCACCGAGAATAGGTGGACCGTAATTGGAGTCTCGACGACACATTTTCCAGGTGATTACGTTTAGCGAATTAAATGATTGCGAAGCACTCGGTCGTAAATCGTCGGCGAATTCCGCGGATGGATTTTCTTATCGCAGATTGTGAAAATCGATCGGTAATGTCGAAGAGTATCGGTCTAATTCGAGAAATGACGCGTTATCGGCACGTTCCAATTGTTTTATCGCGCGTGGAATAGCAATGCGCGCGTGGGCCGAGAAACGCGAACGGAGGAGGGCTGCAATCTCTTATATATTCCCGTTGCATAATTTCCCCCTCGTGTTGGAAGAGGTGGAGGCCTGTCCGTCACTCACCGACTTCGTCCGGCTGATAGTTCTTGATGACCTCGGCTAGCTCCATGTTACCGGCTATCACGGCCACCTGATAGGGCGTCTGATTGGCGTAGTTGAGGGCGTCCTTCTGGGCACCGCGAAACAGCAACAGTCTGATGCAAGACGAGTCTGTGTTGTTGACCGCACACACGTGCAGCGGCGTGTTACCCGGCGCGTTTCGCGCGTTCATGTCGGCACCGTACGAGAGCAGGTGGTCCAGATGCTGCACCAGGTTGTGCCGGCAAGCCTGAGGAGATACCAGTCATTTCAGAACGGCACCGAGTCATTTCTGGGACAGTTGTAACTTGTTTCAAAAAATTCTCTCGCGTAAAGAAATTTCTTGGGGTGTGACGAAGAGATATAAAGTTTTATTAAACGACTCGTAACTTGAATGCTAATTTAATCGAATAAGAAATCTCACTTGATGAACTTCCTGCCATCCATGGTGATCCTGTGCGCCTATCGTTGCATGATCGTGAAGTAGAGCCTCGCACAACATGGGATCGGTTTTATATGTGACGCTGTAGTAGAGGGGCGTGAGGCCCTTGGTGTCCTTGTAATTAGGACTAGCACCGAGCTCAAGGAGTGTTTTCACGGCCTCGAGGTTATTCTTTTCGACTGCGCGATGCATCGCGGTCAGGCCTTCCTTCGTTCGGTAGTCGAGTAAGGCCCCCCCGTTGACCAGGGCAATTATTACTTTTGATGGTTTCTTTAAGGTCGATGCGATTGTTAACGGCGTTTCTGGATAAACAAATTTAATATTAAAAATTAACATACTCCTTGAAAAATTCAAGAGGACAGATGTAATTTTCGAATGACTGTATCTCAGCTAAAAATGATCAAATCCAATCGATCGAGTGATCATTTTAAAACACGAATCTGTCCCTTCAAAATAATCATCTGCTCGATTCGATTCAATTTTTAGTCGAATTATAAAATTGTATGATGATGAGAAGTGTATACAAGCCCTGGAAGATTAAGTCGAACTATTTGTTTTGCCGTACTCACCTCCAGTCTGTGAGCAATGAAAATTTGGGTCCAAGCCTCTGCTGCACAGGTTCGAGATCTTTTCCACCTGGGCGTTCTGTACATATTCGAGGAGCTTGCGGAGGTTGGTGCGAGACTGCATTGCTTTGAGCTGCTTCTCGTCCAGGTGCAGCATTTTGTACACCCGCCGCTTGTATTTGAGCTGGTTGCATGAGAACATCGCACGGATTAAAATTAACGATCGCACACAGGAGCACACGCGAAATACGCTTCAACGAAACTCGACGCGACTCATTTCGCTATCGCGAAATGATTTCGGTCGATCCGAATTTCGACAGCTCGTGGCTGGCTTCGAGATAAGAGCCAAAGGAGGGGAGGTATATGTAAAGGAAACCGACACCGAAGTCGTCGAGGTGCACGCGGGAAACCGAGCGGTTACGCGCCGCGTGCACCTAACGGTCGCGCGTTTACCTCCGTAAAGCTGAAAGAGGGAGAGGGGGGAGGGATTCCTCGAGTCTACGTCTACTTTTTACTCGCGATTCTCGAACCCTCGGCAGAACAACGATTTCATTAATATTCTATTTCCCGACCGTTACCTCGCGCTCCTTTTTTTTCGATAAATATCGTAGTTCTTTTACGAGTTTGCCGAGTGTATATATGCGCGATTTATCGAGGCGCGAGAGAACGAAAAAAGTGGCTATCGATAGAATCCGCACAAAAGGTACATCCAGCGGTCATGCATAATGGAGATGTCCTCTTTTGCCGACTATTGCGTTTAAATTCGCGAAAAGAAAAACGTTTCGAAATTTCGTCTCTCGGAAGTTTTTGAATATTTGTCTGTTCGGTCCGATATTTAAAAAATAGTCGTCGATTTTTCTTACCTCCAGGTACCCGACGGGGCCATTGAAAGGATAATCGCCGAGACGACGCTCCTCGTCTAAGAATTTCCCAGCTTTTCCATTCACAGGCGGGCAGAACAGGCCGTAGTTGAAACTCTCTTTTAACTCCTGCAAGAGCATTTTTCTCGTATTAAAATGCGAACGGCGTTGGTAGAATCGGGAGGAACGAGAAAATTATATTAGAATCGGAATAGAAATTCATGCATTCAGGGCTCGGGCTTGAGTTCTTTTCACTGCCAATGGAACATAAAGTTGGACAATTATCGTCGCGCAAAACGAGGCATAAAGAGATCCTATTTTAACGAGGACTGTAATTTTTGTCCGTAGGGGTTATGGAAGCTTGCGAAACGCACAGAAAAATGAAAGGACGTTGCGTCAGGCGAGCTCGTTCCGCGAATTCGACGTTCTCCGGTTGTACCGGCTGGACCCGCGAGAGCCTCGGTGTCGCTCCCATCGATCATATTTAACGGCGTCGACATGGCAAAATTCGCGAGGAGGAACCATTCGTTATACGCCATGTCCTCCGAGGATACATTCTATTATGCTCTATGTAGGAGAATATAGGTAGCCGCTAATTGGACCTAACACCAACCTAATTTCCATTTTGGTTATTCAAAAGCGCTGAATTGAAATCAAATCCAAGTTTCAGATAGGGATTCGATAGTAGCGCTGTTTTAACCCAGAATTAGTAAGCGAAAAATGGAATCTTCCTTTTTCGTTGAAACTAATCAATGAGAGGTACAAAAACTCCTCCAAACTCATTCGCCTAATTGCGAATTTCGAAATGAGTTTGCACAGTAGGAGAAACGAGCCAACGCGAATAATTAGAAAGGTCAGTCGTCAACGTAAACCAGGATTGGTCGGGCTCGTCCGTGACACCGAACGCACACTTCGAAAAGGTTTCCTATTGGAGGACGAGCGCTAGCGAGTTTTGTCTTGTCTACATTTGTATATCTATATATACAAGCCCACGTTTGTTAAATTCAGTCTCACTCTAACGAACCGTGGTCCGGTCTTCGGCAAACGAGCTACCATCCCTGTACTCAACCCATTTCTCTCTTTATCTCTCTCTCTCTCTCTCTCTCTCTTTCCCTCTTTTTACCTCTTTTCTTTACCACTTTCCTCGTGCAAGGAAATTTTCTGGAGAAAAGTCTCCCTTTTAGAGAAAAGGAGTTTTGCCATTTCTCAACCTCTTCCTCGATGTTTATTTTTTTCTTATGTGGAAGAAGGGCTCGCGCGAGAGCGAGAGGGAAAAGAGGTAAGGCAAATGTTGACCCCGTCTAATGGCGAGTCCCATCTTTCCGTTCTCGTACTCTACCCTCGCCCAATCGATAAGGGAGGGATAATAAAGCGCCCCTTCGATCTCTCGGGAACATTCGAGATAACGAGACTACTGACGATCCTCAACAAGAGGCTTAATGACCTTCGAGATACGTCAAATACATTTTCCGCTATTTTTCCGCTGTCGTTCTTTATTCGTACCCCGAATGTGCCATCCAGGTCGGATAAAACGAAATCGGGTTGCCATCGAATATTCCTAACGAGAAAAAATATTATGTTCTACGCAGATCGATAATTATTCCGAATGAGAATGCGAATAACATTAAGGTCAAACGAATCGAAATTGGATTAAACTCGAATGTTTGGAATAAAAATTAATGTGCAATTTCTTCGGTAATTATCGCGAATGAAAATATATATAAAATCGAGGTCAAGTGGGTAGAAATGAAATTGAGCTCGATTATACGTAACGAGAATAGAAATTATTGTCCAAACTTCGATACGGAAAAGTACGGCCGGAGCGTTTAAAGCGCTAATTCCGTATGCAGATTTCGCGGCGCGGGGTCAAACGATGCGTGTCCCCCCCTGGCTCCCCTCGGCCATAACCGGCGTTACTACCGTAATTAGCGGCCTCGGTCATTGCCACTCGAAGGCGCGCGCGCGCGCCCGCCGCGATCAGCGGTTCTGCCTTACGCACTCGACTCCGGAAGTCGTGGAAAAAGAGAAGCTCGGATAACTCGGTTCCCTTTAACGAACGCAATTTTTCACGTCTTCCGTTTCGGAATCTCGCTCGATTAAATAACTAATTTCGGTCTTTTCTCCATTCGGAATCGAAAGACGAGTCGCCATATGGTCCAGGAAATCTTGCTCGGTTGACTCCTCGAGATTACATCTTCGAGGTAGCTTCCTCAAAGGAGGACGAGGAGGAAGTCGAGGAAGTCGCAATTCGCGCAAATTGCATTTTCGAGAAAAACGACGCTTTCAGTTTCGCGATACGCCCGCGAGAAAAAGAGAAACGAGGGAGGCGTGGATCGAGCGAACGTTTTGTTCTCGAAAGAGAGTATTATTAAGGGCTCGACATAAGGCGCTCGCACGACCGCAAGGCCATCTGCGGCTCGTGCGAGCGCGCTTAGGGGCTTCTTTTATTACCGCGACAGTTTTCGCATCCGGCCCCGACTCGCCGCCAGTTTCGTTTCTTTCGCGCTCGCAACGATTTTCGCGCGCAATATGCGCCAACGCTTCTCCGACCGATGTTCCTTTAAAATTCTATTTTAGATTCTCGAGCGGAAATTGCACCAGTATGGAAAGAGAAACTTCACATGTGAATTCTCGCTTTTGTCAATTATGAAATGAAAACTCACACCGAAGTAAAAATGAATTTTCACTTTTAGAGGAATAGACAATACTTGTTCGACTCGTTAATACGTTAATGCTTCAATTAAAACACATAATTCTTAAGCAAAATTCAAAATTAGAGTGAAAATTGGAATTTCCGGCTAAATTTCACGGAGGAGAATCGCGAAAAGGCGTCGTAAATTCGCGACGAGCGAAACGAGAGAGACCGGAAAAACGATTCAGCAAGGACGCCTCGCGTCTCGACGCGAGTCGGTGGAGATTCCGAGCAGGCTTTTGCGCGATAAACGTCGGGCCCCCTTTTGTACGGCCTCGTATGGGAGAATAATGGTCGAACCGTGTCTCAATCGTGCTTTATGGGATGTAATTGCGGTCCGAGGGGCCCCGGTACGATGTTAAAGCTCGAGAGCTCTGCTCTTTCTATATATACTATATATATATGTATATATATATATATATATATATATATAAACGTCGTACAAAGCGGGAGGAAAACGTACCGAGAGTTACGATTTTAACCTTCGCGGATCGTCGAACGAGTTTCGTGCGCGAGCGCTGCAAAGTTGGAGGGAAATTCCGAAAGTGGGTCGAAATTGATTTGGAAATATCTCCCTGATTTGCACGAGATAAAAAATTTAGATGCATGGCGAGCCATGCGAGAGTCCGAGTTCTGATTTTCCTAACATTTTTGCGAAACCGAAAACGATTTAATGCGATAAAGAAAATGCAGAATTAATTTAAATTTGTTCAAAGTTAATCGAATTTATCGATTTTCGCTAAATTTTCACCTCGGAAAAGTTCGTTTTGCCGCGATCTTGCTTTGAATTTCGGGATAAACTCGTCAGGCTACAAAGGGCATCGACTCCCCGGGTTTCATTGAATGTTGGAGGTGACGAGAGCTTGATGGATTATCTTTCCGGGACGATTCCGCGGTAGCCGTACTTCGCCGGAGGTCCCGGGCAGAACTCTCCTCGCGTCGGAAATCGACTCTCGTCGGGTGAAAATGACGTTGATTTACGAGCAGGCTTTCTTCCTCCCACTGTACCAATTTTCAGAAAATTCTTGTACCTTCGTTAACGCGAATCAATCTCGACGAGTTCCCGAAAAATCGAATAACTTTACGATACTTAAAACTATTCTGCAATTTTTCATTAATTTTCAATATTTTATGACAGAATTTTCAGAAAAATCTCACTATAGTTGGTCCCGTGGAGTTTCCTGGAGAGACAAAGGAAACGTTCGCAATTACGTGATTCGGTCTCTTCTTCTCCGTTCGAAAACCGCATCGATAATCATACGAACGTTCGCAACATTGTCTTCCCATCGGCATCCCTGCGGTCTTGGTCGGTGTTTTGCCACTCGATCGATCGTCTTCTGCCTCCCAATCGGATCCGAATTATCCCTCTCTCCACCTCTCTTTCTCTCTCCCGCCTAAAGCTTCCGGCCAACGAATTCCTTTTCGGCTGTCTCGACGTACGAGGAATTCATGAATGCAAGAGCGGCCGTTGCGTAAGAAACCGAGAAGAGAGCGCATTCTCGTTTCGGCAAATTCGTTCGGGAGCGAGAAGGAGAGAGAGAGAGAGAGAGAGAGAGAGAGAGAGAGAGAGAGAGATGGAAAATGAGTGACAAAGCGAATCGACAATTACCCGCTCCGAATTCGAGGCTCGAAATCGCAATTTCGATTTCGCGGACGATAAATTTTGCGCGCCTACCTGCCCATGGCTCGTTCTTGCGCTCGAAACTCGTTCTACGTTATTCAAAGCGCACGGGAGAGGGAGAGAGAGAGAGAGAGAGAGAGAGAGAGAGAGAAAATGAGAATGAGAGAAAAAATCAGTCGCGTTAAGTGCGCGGCAAAGTTGACCGCGCAAATATTTGCGATCGAGGGGTGCTTTGGCACTCTCTTCGTCGGCTCTATATTTGTCCAATGAAAAAAAAATGAAATCAGAGAATCGTTGTTTATGTAGATGAACAAACGATCGATACGCGGTTAAATATTTGCGGCGAGAGCTCGAAATTGCGTTTTGCCGATTCGCAAATAGAACAGAAATTAACGATTCACGCTATAGGGTGCTATAATTAAATACTGTTTTCGTTTGTCCCAATGGGTTATTGCAATCCCGCTACCGAAATATGAGATTTATCGAGGGAGCGATTGATTCGATATAACGAGTTTTCGCTTTGTTTGAGGAGATAAAAAATGGAAAATTTATGAGTATTCGTTGTAACAAGTTCTTTTTTTTCTAGAACAAACGAACAGTTGAGAATGTTAACTCGAGACCGTTTACTATTTTTCGTCCAGTATCGGCAATCTCAAAGATTTCGATCTTCTCTGCTCGAGTTCTCAAGAGATAAAACATTTTTTATTTGCGATCTTTTGAGCAATGCATGTACACCATCTCGCTGCAACAAGTTCCCACTCGCGGAAATCCCTAGCACCGATAAAACGATCCTGTTGTCAAAATGAGGCCTGAGAGCGATCGGTTCGCCATAACGAGCTCCCATACTTTCAAAGAGAAGGTGGTCAGGATAAAACAATCGAGAAACGCGACTTGATTTTACAACCATCAGGGTGTTACACTCGAGCGTCTATCGAACTCGAATTCAATGAACCTTTCCCTTCCAGCCACGGCATTTGTTTTTTCGAGTGAGCTACGTTGGTATTCCAAGATCGTAGTACCCCTCCTACCCCCCTCGATCGGCTCACCTCCCCCTCTCGCGACTAGAAACCGCACTCTCGACTTCTCTCTCTCGCTCTTCTCGTTTTCGCTCCGAGGTCGCCTTCCGCCTTCGAACTCGTCGAGTCCATCGATCTCAATTCCAACCCCTCCCCCCC
>NCVS01002919.1:171460-206998 GCA_003055095.1 Goniozus legneri
GGGGGGGGGGTCGAGGGGGACCCGTAGGGGGGAAATTATACCGGGCGCGAGAGGTGTCGCGAACCGGAACTATAATCGTATAGTTGTCACTCGCGGTATGCAGATGGAAACCGAAGAAGAAACTTCGCCGTGCGAGAAGACGCAGCTGGAAAGATGGCGAGTGGACACGCGAAAATGACAAATGCTCGGGATCGTGTAACACACTCGACTATTCGCTCCCAAAGAGGAGAACGAAAATTACGTACGGCTTGTCGAAAAATAAGACCGTCTCTGTGTTTGCCCATTTCATTTCGAAGCAGTGCAATAATATATATCGTATATTATTTTTTACACCTTGGAGATTTTCGACTTCGGTGAATTTGATTATAAAATGAATTATACGTAGTGATATATCATTTGATATTTATTTATCAACGATACTTATCTCTTTTATCACTTTTCGTTTGAATAATAATTTTATATCTTATCCAGGTGGTCGTTTCCTAATACTCGGGATAAGACTCCTCCAGCCCAACCACATGGGATTTCAGTGAAATCCCTCCTCGAGGCAGGAAAATGCAGAAAACGGTTCGCGTGGGCGTGCGCGAGTACGCGCGCACTCTCGTAGTCGCGTACGGGAGGGAGGTTTTTGCCGCGCGCGGAGAATCGGGGAATGTCAGGGGCGTACCTTAACCTTTTGCGCGAGGCGTCCTTCGCGAAGGTTCGCCGCCGGCGCGTCGTCATGAGCTAAGAGCGAGAGCCTTGATTTTAATTACGTTCGAATCACCGTTAAGCACGCGGGACTTTTTAAAGCACCAAACTGAGAGAGAACTGCACCGAGCTCGCTACAAAATCAACGACGACGCCCACGCGACAAGTACCCGCTGCACGTTTTCAGTCTCGAGTGCGACTCGATCTTGGTAGACGAATTTTTATATTCAAAAATTTACGAATCACTTTGCAATATAATTTTAATTTGGCCATATTTTAAAACTCGCATTCGGGGTTGAATATAAAATATGCAATTTCGTGTCGTATCGTCGCTATTATTACTCTTTTGATTACCAGTGGATAGTAATTTTCCTATTCGTTATTTTTGTGGCGAGATTATCGATTCACCTGCAAGTATCTCTAGCGGGGGCGATCTTCCTACGGCCCTGGAGATAGGGCCCCGGTATATACGCGGTGGCCAGACGAAAAAAATGGCGAAGGCTCTCCACCCCGGCGATAAGTGGCACGAATAAGGGCCGCATAAAGACGGCCCATAAAACTATGATTTACTGCTTGTCATTGAAGCCTCTCTCTCTTTCTCGGTGCCTATGAAGGTGTACACGCGGTATATATACGCGATGTATCCCCCGCGCACCTTCGGTTCATCATCGTTCCCTCTTATTATCTTTCTTACGCTATTTTCTCAGTTGGAAGAACGAAAGAGAGAGAAAGAGAGATAATCGATTCGACGTCTCGAGTACTTAGCAAAAACGATCGACGAACTTTCTGGTTCAAATGGCGCATCTACATATATAAGAATACTAATTATTTAATGTAGACCGAAATTATCCGGTCTTGAATTTTTGTCGTTGAGAATTAAATCGTAAACGAATATCGAGTGTCAAAATTTGTATACGCCTAGTACTTTACTCTCGGGAAAAATTCAATAAGAACTTCATTTCACTTTCGAAGTTTAGAAGTTTAGAAGCGGTTCTGCATAAAATTAAATTATACTGCTCGTAGTGTGTAATAGTTTTTCGAGAAAAAGAGAAAAATTTTCATCGATGGCGAGAAGAACGCGAGCGATATTTTCACACTCCCTCCCCCCGAGCGAAATTTCCGATTGGACACGGCGTATGCAAAAACTCGCGGCGAAGGCCCGACGCCCCGGGGGCAACGAAAATTCAAGGTGAAAACAATGAGAGCCGAGCTTGTGTGTACGTATACAGCACATCGGGCCTCGAAGTCGTGCAACGCGAAAGCGAAACGCGTCTCCCCGACCGGCCTGACTCGCGCGCACGACTTCGCCGAGTCCTGGTCGAGCTTCAAGGCCGTCGACGGGAGTATACATCCTCCGACACTCGCGCGATGTCCCTCTCTCGGCTATTTGCGGTCAGTGGGTTATTTCCGACGATTTTTCAAACTCACAGCGTTTTTAATGGCCGTCTGCGGTCTGCCCATGAAAATTTTCGCGCCATTCCCCCCCACGACTCTCTTTGAGGATCCATTACGCGCCTACGGGTATTACCCCGTTTTCTTTTTCTCCCCCCGACCTCGAACGACCGGGAGCTCGCTCGGCGATTACAGCGAGAAAAATCGTCCCGGGGGTAGGGCCCGCGAGGTTTACGAGTCCCGCAAAAATCGCCACGCTCGTTTTCATTACGGTAATCGTCGTACCGTTACTCGCGGTCTATCCGCTCTTTCGAATTTCGCGGATCTCGCAATCGTTGCGTAACAGCGCTCCCGCCCACCGGCGTTAATTACCCCTCGATTCGGGATCTTGTTCTTTCCCTCTTTCTCCATACGCACACGTATAAATATATATGAGAACTTCCTCGCGATTTTTCCCTCTGCTCGAGTCGAGAATCTATGCGAATTCCTTCTCACAATGAGGATCTCGCTGCTGCTCATTTCTACGCTGAATTTCTCATTTTTGTCTTTCCTGTTTGTACACTTTTTTCACGAGTCATTAAACCGAGATCTCGATAGTATAGGGGGGATTGTCGAATGAGTGTTTGCATCGAGTAATGACTCGTATTGAAAAGAAAACAACGAGAATTCATTTTATAGCATCGAACGAGAAAATATCGCAAAAAATTTACGTTCACTCTTCAAAAGTATGTAGAATGTTTATTATTATTTTTATATTATTACATCTTTATTTTCACACTTGACCCAACAACTATTCTCGATAACTTTTAATATTGTTTTCGCTCCGGGTGGGATTCGAACGTCGGATATCAGTCCGTGGGTAAGGCTTCCCTCCGCATATTTACATTGAATTACGTTTGAATTACCGTAGGTGGAATTCCATCGCGTTTTACTTCCTACGTCCGAGACGGAAGAGCGCGGCGCGCACGCGTACGCCACGGTCTTGCGTGCGTTAATAATCCCCCGGCGGCTCGAATCGCGAATTTTGCGGATCTTACTTCTCCCCCTTCCCCTCTATTCCTTTCGTTCTCTCTCCCTCTCTCTTCATCTCTATATACTCGAGAAATTAAGGAGGAAGTGACGGTACCGCGCAACGTAACGAGCTCGCCTTGTCACCCCGTCACCGCGAGAACCGGATTCGCAATTACCGAGCCGACTCGAAGCCATTCGGACGCGAGAATCTCGTTCACCCGATGAGACGAAATTTCGGTGAATTACGAAAAGAACCTGGGAATCGCTTCCTCGTAGATTCTGGTGTTTTGTCAAATGAGAATTATATTCCGAGAAAAATTCTCGTCGGGTAAAATCGGTTTTAAGAGACGAGGAAATATCTCACTTGGGTAACGACATTTTCGCAGTTGAAGGAAAAACATCGATAAACTCCGCAGAGTTCCGTCGGAATTCATTTTACCCTCTGCAATCAGCTCAAGGAAAAAGGGGTCGATCTCGAGTGAGGGGATCGGAAGAGGGAGCGGATGAGAACGCGAGGGTGAGAAATAACAGATCGTCCTGGCGCCCATAGTGCAACATACATATACAGGGTGGTACGTCAAAAAGTGAAATATCTCGTGTCCCGATCTACCAGGCTCGTCTCAATTTCATTCGGAACGAAGACGTCAAGAGCTTACGAGAGTCAACAAAATAGTTTATTCTGTAATTTTAATTAAAACGAATGTCTCGAAGAAAATAGCAAACACTCAAATATCGACTGCTTTTGATGTAAAAACTTTAAGGACGATCAGAGTTCACTCGATACATATGTACTTTACTTCGCAACCCCCATTTTCGATTTCTTCGGAACAAATTCGAAGGTCGAGCCATAACGTTTCGCATCGTTCTTCTTCGAGGTAAAACATACCACCGAGTATAGAGTCCGTCGTCCCACCCCCTCGCACTCGATTCCGAGGGAAAACTCGCGCGGAGGCCGAGACTCGCTAACGAAGCTCTTCTGACGGAACGTCGACGCTCTTCTTACCACTTTTACTCGACGCGCGTAGACTCTCTCCCGTCTCTAGGGGATCACGAGTGCGCAACAGAGTCGTAAACAATTCCCGCTCACGATCGCTCGAGCTACTAAATTTCGACTGGATTTTTATCTTCGTTGCTCTTCCATTTCGATATTTGCACGTCGAAGCTCCATTGTTCGAGAGTCCGACCCAGTTTTGCGATAATCATAAAATGTTGGGAGGGGAGGCGGGCATAGGCGCGGCTGTATCGTGAGAATAAAATTGAGCGATTGATTCGCGGGGGTAAGGAGAGAAAGGTCGTGGGCGGCTAACCGGTGGACGAAGGTCGAAAGTCTCGCCGGAAGCGAAACGATCGATTTTTTACCTCGATATGCTAATAGATGGGCGAGCACTGTTTCTCGCGGTCAATTTTATTTGGAAACTCGACACGCACGGGAACACCGATTATCGCCTAGCTGGAAAAGGATGCGCTTGAATATTCAAATTTATGCGCAAAATTGACGCTCTCTTTTTTCTCTCGAAAAAAAAAAGATTCCCGTTTTCTTGGTCAATAAAAAAAGGTAACACTCGCGAGTGCCCCTGTCTCTCGGGTCCGCGCGATCCCCAGGCTGTCCACGGCTTTTCAGAGTCGACCCTCCGCATAAACGATAACGTCGACGCGTCCGTGGGTCGTTAAGGGGTGCCTCAGACTACGCGTATGGGGCATAAAATTCTAAAATCATTTCGCCGCTCGTTCCACCGAGCTCGAATCCATGCTCGTGCACGGAATAAATATGCTCGTACAGGGTGTTTCATTCATAGGATAGATAAATTTCAAAATTCTAGACAGAGAAGTTGAGAAAAATTACTCAACTTTCAATATGAAGAGAAAATTAGAAATGTTGTTTAATTTTCTACCGATGCGTGCAGTAACAAATTCATAAGCTACGATATTAACATTGTTTATATTAATTCTCATCGATTATAACAAAATGAGTTTAAATATTTATACATTGTAACATTGACAAAATAAAAGCTCCGTATTATTCAGAATTTCGAGAATTACCAATTTATGAATGCCGTTTTATACCGAGCTACCATACGTCGATATTTATTCTGAATCGGCGGTGACGTCTCATAAATAAATCGGTGAATTATTTCATCGCGAAAGGAGGTCGAGGGGCCTTCGAAAAGAGAGTATTTTCCCCAGGAATACAGACTGGGAGAGAGAGAGAGAGAGAGAGAGAGGGAGTAAGAGCGGAGAACAAAAGGAGGCGAGGAACGTTATTAATAAAGAATCGATTAATCGAGCTCCAGTCCCCACGGATTCCAGTATGCGTGCACGAGCGATTTTTCCGACCCGAGAGACCCGGGTTGTTACCCTCTCCCCGAGAAAAAAGTGTTCCTGGTTTTTCCAGGCAAGAGGGAAAACAACTCGAAGGCGGTTTCCTCGTAATCCGGTCTTAGCCCACTTCCGGACGTCGCGAACCTCCGAGGACGCGGGGAGGTGAAGCACGTGCCGTGGGAGGAGACGAACGAGGACATCCGCTTCGCGGGACTCGCACACACACCTCTGGAGCAACGACCCCGAGAGGACGATCACCCTATCTCGCTCTCTCGCCTGCCCGCTGACATCTTACGCTATCTCAACGCGTCGTTATCGGTACCGATCTCAAGAGCATTCGCTTCGTGAACTATCGGAGAAGTTTCGTCCTCCAGGAGCCAGTGAAACGGCAAAGATGGCGACTCCTGGAAACCTAGAAGACCCAGGAGGTGTTTCGTCGCGAATCGGAGAAAGAGAAACGAGCGAGAGAGAGAGAGGGAGGGCTGGGTGGTGGCCTGGGATAAAGACCTAAAAGGGAGAGTTCCAGCTGGATTACCTGGGCTCCCATATTCACGGGCCCGGATGACTCCGCTCGGTCTTCTTTTGTCACGGGGGCGTATTCCTTAATCCTCCTCGACTCTCTAACGAAACAAATAGATCCGAAGGCACCAGAAACGAGAACACACCCGCGAGTCAGGGGGGGACGGCAGTTTCCCAGCGAGTGATTAGATCCACACGCGCGATTTTCCTCGGACACTGCCGATGAATTCTTCACCCTGAAAACCTTATTTTTTTTTTTGTCGTATGCGCGCGTCACAGAGAGATCCCACCGGCACGGGGTGTCTCACGCGACTGCTGCCCGAACGAGGGCGGGGGGAGGGATGAACGCAGGTGGCGCCACTTTGCCGACTCCTTTCGATGTATTGGCCTATCCGTGTACGGGGGTGAGAACCGGCGTCGTGTGCGCCGGTTTTTCGCTCGCTTTCCAGGCTGCCGGATAGGAGTTTCGCCCCTGTAGGTATATACACACGCTGTTATACCGTGTGCTCCGGTAAATCCCGTATTTGCTCCCTTGTCAACAATCGTCGCGAGCGGAAAAAATATTGTCCGAATTAGGAAAATTCAAAAAACCAAAAAAATTCATAATGTCAACAATTCTTCTTTAACGATTATTACGTACTAATAAATACTGCGAATTGTCAAAGATGAAAGTTACTAATTTTTTATCGTCCTGTCAAAATTTAGAAATCGGAATTCAAAAAGCTTGACGAAATTTTTACGGACATCCCTTACTTTAGAATAATTTTAAAGAACGAACGAATGATGGCGAAATTTTGGAAAACAAATAAGAAGAATTTTTGTCGAAAGTGAATTAATTCGTCGATCGAAATTCAGTAGAGTAGATTAAGGTTTATTGATAGAACACCCGGTATATGTAGGTACACTTTGAGGCGCGTGCGCGCGCACCGGGGTCGCGGGCTTTGCCGCTGGATGTTATGCGTCGCCTGGCAACGACCGAGAAGATCGACCGCGTTCGCCAGAGCGCCCTTCCCTGTCGTTGTTGGGGGTGTCGATGATGAAGGGGGGTGGGGGCTGGGGGTGCCTCGGCCCCCTCTCCTCGGGAAACCTGCGAATCGTCCGGACCGCCACCTACCGGCCGCTGCTCCCTTTTCTTGTTGCCTGCTCGATGCACGGAATTCGATAATAGATTTTAACGCGATTAATTGGCCACCCCTCTTTCGCCACGCCTCTCTCTCTCTCTCTCTCTCTCTCTCTCTCTCTCTTTCTTTCTCTCGTCCTCTCTCGAGAACGCGTCGGAAAATTCAGAAGCCAGACAGGGAGGTGCCCTCCGAAGAGGATTCGAAGACCGAGCCGTTAACCTAGAGAGAGAGAGTTAACGGGTCACGCATTTTATAGACACCTCGAAATGAACGAAATTCCTGGAGTTGTTCGAGTCTGTGGGAGCTCCGTATGTTAATGAAGCTCATTCCCGAAGAGGGAAGATATTTGGGTCAAATATTGCGAGCTCTTGAATTCGCACGCTCGACGAGGTATGAAAATATTGTCAAAGGCGAGAGGTTGGGGTGACGTAAACAAACGAGGGGGTGAGGGTGATCCTTGGCGAGCCTGGTTGATCATAGCCGAGTTCCTTCGAACCCTCTAGTCTATACGCACTCGAAGGCGAGGGGGTGAGAAGGCCGAGCAGAGAAATTCCCTCGGTATAACCGTTTACGATACGACCCCATCTTTTGTTCCCAGTCAGCGATAGCTGTTTCGCCGAAACGATCTGCCGCCAATGTGCTAGCAGATTGGGAATCTAGGATACAGAGTTGGGGCAATCAAGGTCGTTTCTAATAGAGGATATACCAATTTTAATTTCGCATCTGTATTTCGATAACAATTCGTGTTTACCACCGCGCATACAATTTAGATATTCGATTGGTGTACATATGTACATTAGTCATATTACATAATTCGAAAAAATTTACACACCGAAATTCGAATACACAACCTCCCATACATCTTTTCGAGATTTTTATCCAGCGTGAGGCAATTAATTCGAAACAAGAGAGAAAATTCATTAGTCGCGATTATCAGCAAGCGGGAGAAAAATAATGATGGCTGCGAGTGTCCGGGAGGTCGACGCGTTTTAAAAACATTTCTATCTCGTATCGGGAAAGGGAACGCGAAGAGAGAAATTAATTCGCAGTCCCGACGACAGGTTATCGCAACCTGTTTTTCTGGCACACTTTCATCTCTCGTATGAGCCACGCGAATATATAAAATGCTACGTAGAGAGGAGAGAAAGAGAGAGAGAGAGAGAGAGAGAGAGAGAGAGGGAGAGGGGGAGAAAAAGAGATACAGGAGGGTCCATTACGCGAGCGTTACGTGTCCCGGGCGAATTAAAAGCTCCCCGGTTCAGTAATATCCCGACGTGCGTGGAGGTCGCGAGCTGGCTAAATTGACCCCCCTCTGTTCCCCTTAGGCATCGGTTTTATAATTCGAGAGGACCTTGCGAGTCGGACTCCTCTTCCGTTTTCGGTCTCCCCCTACGAGCGAGCCAGAGAGATAAAATAAAATTCGTCCGGTATACTGTGTTTATGCACATACATATATTGTGCGATCGGTCACGCGAGCCTGGGGAGCCCGCGATGATCGACTTCCGCCCCCCTCGAGGGTCCGAGAACGGCTGAAAAACAAACACGATGAGAAAAGCGCGAATCTACAGCGCACGCAACAGTTTGTCCCTTGTGTTTTCTTTTCTCGGCGCTTCAATAGCCATTTCCGAATACTTCGACTTCTAAAGAGACCAAGTTTCGAGATATCGAGAGATTCCCGATTCCAACAACAGTTATACGAGGAAAAATTATATAGCGTCTAATAATATACAATCACGCAATATTACGTAATATTAACGCGTATAGCGTAATACCCATGCATTGGGAAGGAATAGCGATGTTCGCAAAAATTCGACGAAATAAAATAATAACGAGAATGTAACGAACGGCGATAAGGCAAATTTAATCGGCGTCTTTATCTAGGAAGGGGAGAACCTTTCAAGCCCATTACGCGTAATTCGCCGTCTCGTAAATCCAGCGAGTCGCGCCAGGCTCGTTTTATTCTCATTTTCCGTGCGCGGATTCGATTCGATTAGCCGTGCGCATTTCGCGAGTTGGTAACTATAACCGGCCGGTAGTGACCCGGGACTATAGCGAGAATCGACGGGTCGCGTCGTTATTTCGCGCGGTAGACACCTACGGCTGAATATGGCCCAGGGTGTATGGAGTCGATGCGGTTACGAGGGCTCGACGTATATTTGACGTTTGATCTATCGATTCGACGCGGCCTCTCGAGATGCCATTTTTCTTCGCCTGCTCCTCTCTCTCTCTCTACCTTGACCGTGAAATCGAGAGGTATGAGTCTCGAGTTTGTCGAACGAAACATTCCGGGAGAGTGGATTCAGCGTTAGGCGAATACAAATAGTTCAACAACAGGATTACGGGCTGTGAAAACATTATGCAACGTCATCATCGCGGCGGCAACATCGCGGGTATCGTCGTTACAGCAACAGCATTTACAACCATGTTACAACACTCGATTCGGTGTAGCAACAATAACTAAAATAGCGATACAACTTCTCGAATAAGAACAATTTCGTTTATTTCCAGTGATAATAAATTCCAAGTGGCAAGACTTTCGACAAATACAAATGCGCGCATTCGAATTCACCATCTGTTAGAAGTTTTAGCAAACAAACTGTCAGGTGTTTATTTTTCGGGGTCGACAGCCCCATTCTCGAAATCGATTCCCACTAGCTCGTGCGCTCGGTCACGCTCGAACGTTTGCCATCTCCGAGTCTCATATACGCGAGCGGTAAATTATCGGCGAACCCTTACGGGAGGGGGAGCAATTAAGTTCGTTAGCGTTCGGGTTCGAGACAAAGTTACTCCGAACAATGGCAATGATCTTCCCACGACGCGATTCTCGCGAGCTCTTTGCTTCGCGGTGGGTACCATTTAACCGTATTGAGCGTTCGCCAAACTAGAAGATTTTACAATGTTCTCTAAAATATTTGAATGCTGATTTTTTTTAAATTCACGACGATTCTTCGGGATTCCTTCGATTGTGTTGTTTCTAATTTCACGATAAAATTATCCGCGAATGCAATATCCGACGTCATTTGTATCTCGAGGGGGCGGAATACCTTCGCCGTAGAACGAGGAAACGCGAATCGCACCGGTCAGTTAATTTCGATGATTGCGCGATGACTCGCGGATTATCGAACGCGGTGAAGTCATCGGGATTCGCTCGAGTGAGACGCAACGACTTTCTAGATGTGGAAAACCGCAAATTATAAATTTGCCGTGAGAAAAATCTTTGGTAGAGGGAGGAATTCGTCTCTGTTCTCCGGCGCGTATACGAAAGAATCGAAATTCATCTCAATTATCGAGGTCGGATATTCAAATCGGGGATAGGATAATTGGTGCAGCGGACAGGGTCCTCGGGCTCGGTCGATGAAAATTCAGATGAGCTCTCGAGGACGAACCGCGCCAGAGGCCATTCGCTCCGGAACGAATCGGAGAATTTATTTAGAAATTGCAAAAATCGAATATGCTTCGATAAAATAAAAATTCATTCTCTCTATGCATCGAAAATAATTTCCGACATGTATCTACAATTTATTCTATCAATATCTTTATTGAATTATTAATACTTTTCATTATTTTAGTTTATACTCGAGTCGAAATGTACGCGATAAGTAATTCATCGACTTAATTAGGAATATTCGTCGTTAATTTCAAAATGATTATTCTAGCGCTAAAAATGTAGAATACTCAAGGGAATGGTCGCTGATTAATTTAGAGCGAATACGTAATTGTCACTCCTCCACGGAGATCTCATTTTTGAAGGATGGGCGGGCACAAAAATTTTATCTCGCCCATAGTACACGTCGCCGGTCTCGCTTCCACGTCTCGGCTTTGCGCAGGATATCCTCCCGAGCTCGCGACTTCCTCTTCCTCCTGGAAACCTCGTCGGGCTCACCGTTTCGCGTCTAGGAGATTCCCACAGCGCGTTAAGTAACCGAGTGGTAGGCGATCCTTCGGCACCTATTGTTGAAACCGTGCCGCGCGAACAAAACGAGCGGTTCGTAAAAGCCAGATAACGAGAGACAGAGGGGGAGAGAGAGAGAGAGAGAGATAGAGAGAGACGGAGAAAAAATAGTCGAGGAATTCACCGACCCAGAATACAATCTCCGTTACTCGAACTCGGAAGAAAAATAAAGTTGGATCTAGGTGTACTTCGATTAATGTCAACAGTGGGGAATATCGAATATCGCGAAACATTGTCGAAATTTTTTTCTTCTAACCGAGATATTATTTGTGCACGTAAGAATCATAATTGCAGTTGGAATAGAAGAAAAATAATAAAATAAAAAAGTTCTCATCTAAAAATATAATTGCGTCTAATTTCACGTCACATTTTCTGGCATATGCGTTGACGCGAGTTTTACAGAGCAAGAGGAGAGTTAAACTAGACACACGGGACTGAAACTCTGGATTGCGAATAGCCAAGTGGTGGGGCGTTTTATGTCTCTCTTCGAGTCAAGGGAATTTCATTCTCCCTGCCCAGCACACGTCGCGCTGGCTTTTACGATACACCCCCTGCGACCAATGCGAGCTTCGATCGATAAATATATTATATTGTATATGCACACCAGCCATATAAATTATTAGATCGAGTTTGAGTTCTAAAATTTTACTCTTGATATGAATTTAGAAACAGAGAAATAAAAATCGAAACTAATATAAAAATTTACGATTTGTTTAAGGTGATACAAAAATTGTCTTAAATCCAACTTGCAAAAACGAAAAATATATAGAAACCGATATAATTCATTTATAATACCCGATTGAGTTTAAATTAAAAATATATACTATAAATTGTCTTAATTTAAGAATGCCAATGAGATTTCCAATCGACTCATTCCACAATCCATTTCAATTTTTCGATCGGTCGTTCAATCTCGCGCTCACCACAAACGTTTTTAGGTACGCGCAAAACACGAGTATTTACCGTTCGCGGTAGACCTCTGTTTCTCCCCCTCTTCGCTTCTTTTTCCTTCGTATTCGGCAAATATGTACGCGAACTACCCGCACGAGCGTATAATGGCCTCTCTCAAACCGATCGGCCAGTCCTACACGCGATTTCGCCATATAACTATGGCGAAAGGACTCTCTCTCTCTCTCTCTCTCTCTTTTTCCCTCTGTTTCTCTGGTTTGAGAGCGAGACGACAATAAAACGCTCGGGCTGAGCGCAGGTTCCCTTTTTGCGGACCGAAAGGACGAGGAGATTAAAAAAGATCGGGGGGAAACGGGGCGAAAAAAGTTCCCACATTTGTCGTGCTCGGCACGCGAGCACAATTCTAGAATTTCGTATTTGTTCATTCATCCTTTTTAAATCATTTCTTTCATTCAGAAGAAATGGAATGGAATAGAAATGGAGAATAAAAGAAATAATGGTCCATAAACTATAACAATAAATAATAAAATATAATACATATTATAGTATTTACCATTGTAAACTATTTCCATAGAGCGCTTATCGGATCGATAAGAGTAATTTTTCCATTATCAATTGGCAACCGGTAGCTAAATCTACATCGCGAGATTCCCGACTGACGGATGAGGACTCTCGTTGGATTTTCAAAGACGTTTTACACCACAGAGAGGCAGGGATTTATCCCCCTGAATTTACGCGGGACGATTCGAGTTGACAGCTGGTTCCATCAGTCGACGGAAAGCTCCTGGTTTTTTCCCTCTCTTCCGTGTTTCAAAATGTACGTCATGCACGAATTTTCATCTTCGACTCCAGAAAATACCAGACAGCGGTTAGACATGATTTAAATATCGCATTTTCTTCACGAAAAACAATTTATTTGTTCCAACTAGAATTATTAAAAATAACAGTCAAACAACCAGAAATTCATATAAATTATATAATTTTAATAAAATTCCGATATAACGATACTCCGTTAAAAAAACGAGACAAAGAAAAAATGTGTAAATTCGTTTTAAGATATGGGAAAACCCATCTCGCTTTGTTTTCCATTATTGCTTAGCGATGGGGGAGAGGATTTCCAAGGACACGCGTTACTTAGGAGGCGAAGAAGCTCGCCGGGAATAAAGGACGCGAAGCGAGAGAGAGAGAGAGGAAGATTCTCAGTGCAGATTTCCACGACGGTGCAACTGGCAAAAGGATGCACTAAATCTTCGGGCGGGATATCTCGCGAGTATATCAGAGTCAGTGTGGCAGCGGGGTGCCCCATGAGCGGATCTCTCCTCCTTATACACGTATATATGTATATATATATACGGTGGAAATACCGCGCGCATCCCCTCGGCGTGGCTCGCAACCCCGGCCCCCGGGTCCCGGGTACCGCGAATGCGATATTACGACGAGCGCGAGATACGGCGGGGGCTTAGAATTACACCGTCGACTAGTTCGCCGGTAAATTAACCGGGCAATAGTCGAAGTCCGTTCTTTCTCTCGTTCTGGTGTTCCTCTTATTTTCGCTCCTCTCTCTCTCACACACACGCGCGCTGTGTGGATATACGGTAGGTGCGAGAAGCACGAGAGGAAGATTGGATCTCGAGGCGAAGGTCGTTCGGTGATTTGCCTTTTTTTTCGGAGACAGAACTGTCGGCAATTAGGCGTAGTCGAAATGACTCCTCGCGTGTAACGCGCGCAAAAAAGTTAATTGAGAAATGTCGGTGTACCAGACGGAATCGGTAAACACTTCGCTGGATATTTCAGTGAACGCGATTTTACCGCGATTAAGCGAAATTTTTTTCATTATTCAGGAATCTCACTGCTCGGTTCATTTAATCTCTGAATTATTTATTTCATTGATTCCGTAAGTGAATTTGTTGATCGTCGATGACGAAAATATCAGTGGTAGACGGGTATTTTGTATTCGACAGTAAATTTTTAAAGCCGCTAATGAGTGTAACCGGTGTTCTACTCGAAGAAATAATAATCTTACTGATTTAATTAGTGAATTTACAGTAATTATCATTAACGAGAATAGCAGTGAAACAGTAACAACTCAGAAAACGTTTAATTCTCAATAATTCGTATCGAAAGACCGATAAAATACTTTAATTCGGTTTAACGAGCTGACCAGTTCCTCCCACTCGACGAGAAATTCAATATCGGAATTTCCGAACGAAATTACAGCCTGAATTTTCCCCGTTAGGAAATTCGCGACGAAAATTATAGAAGGAGAGAAAAATCTCGAGGTAGTCGGTCGGAACTCGTCTAGCGATTCGAGGAGGGCGTGAGTCGAAAGGAGGCGCGCGTTACTGTGGTTCGCCGCGTCACCCCGACCCTTTCGCTATCTCACGAGCCTCGCAGTACAGCTTTGGGTTAACGTTGCCGCACAATGTGGCGTTGACCCCGAATGACCCGCCGAAACTCTGGCTCTCTGTCTCTGTCTCTGTCTCTCTCCCTCTCTATTTCCTACCTCTGTCCGCAAAGAAACCAAATAAAATCGGTCTGGCTGCAAGAGTAGAAATTTTTTTCAACCGGTAATCGGAATCTCAGCGAGATTACACAGCCGGGATTAAATCCGTATGTCGCGTTGACGAAGTGCGAACTGCGAAGACGCAAAGGGAATACGCGGAAAATCCGGAGGAGTTAAACCTCTTATCAACGATGACTGTGATTTTAGGATTAATTATGCAATTGTAATTATCTTGGCAACGTTAAGAAGGAATACAATTTCTCGTAAATATCTCATTTTACGATCTATAAAAAAAGAAACTTGAACAAATAAATAAGATATAATAAAATAATTTAATGTCGATATATTAACATTCGATCGTATCTGTATTTTCTTAATACAAAAGTTTTCTTTTCTCGGAGGTGCAACAAAACACTTGGAAGAACCAAGTTATGTCGAGGAGAAAAATGAGTTTAGAGCCAGTCGGGGTCGTCGAACCCCGGAGACGTCGATGCAATTTCGAAGGGTCGAAATTACCGACGCACGCGATAAACGATGCCGATATAACGATCCAAGACTCTTCTTTTCCTCGCGGGCCATCCCCCTCGATCGACCTTGAATTTCGCCGGAGAGCGAGAGTGCAAGGAGGTAGAAGGGGAGAGTGGTTTGGCCAGAAATTTTAAGGCGTATCGTCTCGCGCCTCGGCATCTCCTTCGATCCATCATGGCGATGAAAGGGAACCGCGTTTATAAATCGCGTGACTCTCGCCCTCGTGAATATATATATTTATATACATACATGAAGAAATATATGCAAATTGTTTTAAACAGCCGAGAGAATCCTCAGAGTCACGCTCGTGTTTTGGCGATAAACGATCGATTTCTTGTCCCGCTCCCTTCGAGAAAATTCTCGCGAAATTACCCCGGAAAGGATTTACGACCAAAACGACGTTACGGGACAACGATAAGAATGACAAAAATAAAAGCAACAATACGATTCCAATAACAACAAAAACAGCAAGGAAATTTTTTACAGACAAAGTGCAAATTTCCTAACTAAACGAGAAAAAAATATCCCCATCCCAGTCCTGAGGAGAGACAGCTCAATTTGTTCGAGTTCAAAGCGTTACGCGAGATTGAGAAAGAGAGACGAGGATTTATTTTTTTTTTATTTCCCTCCGACGAGCTATTCGCCTGTCGCAATACGCGAAACCTACTGATACACTGACACTGGGACTCGCACTGAAATTCCACTCGGGTTGTTCCAAGTCTCTCTTTCTCTCTGTCATTCCTTGCCGACGTCATCTCGATGGATGCACTTTTTCCCTTTTTGATCCCGCCGACAGTTTTTAATCTCCGCAGTTTTATTCTCTTTCGACGGAGCTTTTAGACGTATCTATACCTACTTATATATCACAGAGTAGAATAAGAGGGTGGAAAAAGGCCAAAAATTCATCGTTCCGAACGTGTTTTCGAGTCGAGTGTCTTGAAAATTTAAGCGGGTTGTTATCTCGAGGTGTTTCAAGTCCTCCTCCTGTGAGCCCTCCCAAAATTTCTCATGGGTTCCCATAATTTTCCTCCTTGAATTCTACCCACATCGAGGGCGAGCGAGAAGGAAGAAGAGAGGGAGAAAGAGGGAGAGATGGCTCGATTTCAAAGTTCGCTTTTTAATTAAACCGGTAGAAGCTTTCATCGAACCCTCCCACTCTTCGACAGCCTCGTCGATAAACCCCCTTTAATGACAGGGAGCCCATGTCGTCGATGGTCTCGTTAAACTTCGTCTACTTACCCCCTTACCCCCTTCCTCTCTTACTCCCTTGGTCGTGCAAGGAACGAACGCAGGGCAACGCTAAATCGACTCGTTTATATTCCTACGAAGGGATATACTTACAATCCCGCGTGGTTACTCGTTACGGGGCTTATTCGGGCCCGGCCCACTTAAATTATTATTTATCCCCGCGGCCGGACGCGTGCCAAGAGCGTACGAGTCGAGGAGAATCTCGAAAGAAGGACGAGTACGACGAGATAAATTTCGCGATAATTCGAGTTTTCCCTTGATTTCCATCGAGAGGAAGACGAATGACAGTCAGACACGTAAAACTTCGTTTTACTCTCAAACAGGTCTAATCTATCAAATTTTTTCGCAATTTAAGGAAAAGAAAAATTCCGTTTGATATTCAATTCATGAGTTAATCTCGTTGCTTGTTAAAACTGAAATAAACATTTTTAATTTTCAGTTTTACGGCGGGAATAAAAGAACAAACAGATGTGAAGTGTGTTTAATTAATTTCAAATTTTCAAATATGCTCCTTGCATCAAAATTTCTATCTTTAATGTTCAATTTTTATGTACGTAAAAAACTATGTTATTGAAATTTATTAGCTTTCCCAGGAAGTTTATTATCAATTTTACATTATGTACTCATCTTACATCTACGAATATATCTTCCCCATCAAAATATCAATTTAGCTGTACGAGTTAAGCGAGCTCACTCCGGTGAGAATAAAAGCGTAATCAGCATCCGTAAATCTAGTGTTAAGGGTTAAACCGAAGTTGACGAGCATTCTACGCTGAAGCATTTTTTCCTCCCACAATGTTTTCCCAGTATGCATTACAGCTCGGTGTTGTATATCGGTAAGTTTAATTAGGCATAATTATCGTGACCCGTTTTTTCCTATCCTCCTATGACGGAGGGGAGATACGGATATACGTAGGGAGCGTGAGAGAGAAAGAGAGAGAGAGAGAGAGAGAGAGAGGCTCTTTGCAATCCAGTCGCGCGAACGCGAACCGGAATCGAGGCCATTCCCGGGTGAGCGCGGTTAATCATCGGATACGTCGATATATACACAGGAATCAGGGTAGACATCGCGGGGAGGTTTCACGCGAGCTCGTTATTACGTCACTTCCTCGATGATTTTTTCACCACTGTTCTCTCCTTTCTATCAATCATAGTATCTTTAAGTTCTTGCATTATACCCAACACGTTGGATGGAAGTGTAAATATTCAATATAAGATATTTATTATATAAATATAAGCCTCACCGTTTATTTTTAAAAGTTATCAATGACTGAACTTTCGCTTTCGACATTACTTGAATAAATTATCAATGAACGTAAACAGTATAGCTGTAGATAAATTTAACACATAATATGAAGATGGGAAAGAACTGTCTTCTTTATTAACTTATACCTACGTTTTTGAAATAAATATTCAATGAATGACTGATAAAATGAGTTTGAATATTTAATATGAAAGAACTTCTTAAAACCAATAGTGGATAATTTTCATCTGTGAGCTAAAAGTAGCATGAAAATATTTTTAGAATTTTTCGCAGTTGAATGGGAAAATCGGCTAATTTCCCGTGAGCTTTCCTTCGCGAGCAGCGAAATCGATATCTTTTCGACGCTCTATCCATTTTCGCGAGTCGGAAGCTCTTAACGGTAAAAGAAAAATTATGCGATATAATCGCCAGTAAGTTATGAAATATTCATCCGTGCTCAACGGCTTGGTCTAAGATTCTCGAGTAAAAATGTGGAGAGGGTTGAGTAACTCCGGAGATGTTAATCGAGACAAAATTCGCTCTCTGTTATCTTTGAGGGACTCGGCTCGTCGATGTGGAAATTTTCCAATAAATTGCGACGAAAATTGAGAAAGAAAGAGCAAGAGAGAGGTTCCGAGAGAATTTTACACGAGCGACCAACGGAATTAATCGGAAGGTTAAGTCACGCGTGCGACGATCATTTTGTTTTAATTAAGAATCTTCTTTCTCTCTCTTTCTCCTCTCCTTATCCTTTTTTCTTTTAAGGCGTACCGAGAGGCACCACGGGCTTCTGGCACTCCTCTATTTGTTATTTCAATCGTTTATTTTTGGCGCGTGCCTTCGTTCAGCGTCTGGCTCTTTCTCTCTCCGCTATCTTAGCTGTCGTTCGAGATCTGAGTCTCGAATCGGATGATCCTTGTTATCATTCTCTTTTCTGTCTTCCAAGAACCAAATCATCCTCATCCTATTTTCTTGCGCTTAAAAATTTCCCACCTAAGCCAATGGTGCAATCACCTTGAAATTTTGTAATGGAAATAATTTTATAAAGAGTTTCGATGTAAAATAAATTTTTAATTTTCAAAGAATATTTAGGTAGCCAAACCCTTACAAAAAGATTTCAGCAGATAAGCTTGAAGGGAATAAAAATTAAAATTACTTTATAAGGGCTGTGCGGTAAAATTGATTTTCACACTGAAGAAAATTCGAGAATTCGAAATTCCTACATAAGAGATAATGTTCAGAAAAGAATAAGTTTGAGATTCACGTCCCAATAAACTCGAGAGAGTGAAATTTCTACATTTCCGAGAAAATTTCAGTCTCAAAACCAGCATAGGAATAAATTCGACCGTGTCTGGGGTTTCCCGACAGAGATGACGAAGACTCGTCCAACTGGAGTGACAGGTCGAGCCTCTACGCACCCTTGAAACGTCGAGCCGGGGAGAAACAACGCGAATAACCGAATCCTGAAATGCACCCACGCGTGATGGCAAGAGAAGAGTAGTGCGTATACGTGCGCACTTTATTTCTCCTCGTCTCGCGCCACTTGTTTCCCTCGCATTCATCGAGCTCTCTCTCTCTCTCTCTCTCTCTCTCTCCATCTCGTTCATCGTGGGATCAATAGCCGGGTCCAGTGCCGTACGCAGAAAACGGGCGACTTTCGCTTCTTACCGGCGTTAATGGGGGGAAAAATCAATGAGTCGTATTTTCCTCTCTCCGACTCTTCGGTCCCGCAAAAGACCGGAATATAATCGTCAGATACGAGCTAAACTCGAACCGATCGATCGCCCCAGTGACCCACGGAGACCTTAAGTATTCTCGACTACCCCAAATCGAGTTTTGTTAATTTTTCAAATATCAGAGTCTGCTTTATTCTCGTCCTGGCGACATTTCGCGATTGTAAAACTAAACTAGCTATTTTTTGCTCTCTCCGTTCGCTAGAAGGACTCTCGATTCTGCAAGGTTGAGTTTTTATTAGGCCAAAGAGACGAAGGAGATCGGGAGCGACAGTCTCGTTTCCCTTTTGATCTCGCGGCCCCCGCCGGGTCTCACGAAATCCTCTATGACAGACGCTCAAGGTTCACCGAGAGGACGAGCTCGCGTATCCTTTACGCTCTGGCGCGTTAAACGACCCGTAGAAGCCGAGAGAGGGAGAGAGAGAGGAGGAATGTCCCTGGGCACTTTTCTGCTTTTACCGATCTAATTCAGAGAAGGGGGAAGGAGAATAGTGGACTTGCGTTTCCTCAGGCGAGAGCGACCTGCCTGATCGATCATCTCTCGCGTTTTGGAAGCCCGCCATACTGGTACTATTCTTCTCGAAAAATCAAATTTCTTCTTATTAGCATGTCGCAAAAACAGCAATCCTTCTTTTCATAACATGCAATGGAACAACTCATCGTTATTTTTGCAACAATATTGTGATGAATTTAAATTTTTCACGGCGAAAGAGAAAAAATTATATCGTTATCTATGTACAGAGATCATTAATTAGATCGAATCGTTTCCAAAGGTCAAAGAAGTTCCCGCACTATTGCGTCGCTAATTTTCGTCACGAAGACCATTTGGCGCTCGAAGCTTCCCGAAAAATCGCGCTTGATACAGCGACAATTACCGTTTCCTCGGATATGAAGGATTACTATCTGTGGACTCGACCCACTTCCTTTGAATTGCCGAGTTCATCCTCCAGGAGTATATCCGCGTGACGTCACTCTCGGAAGATCTCTCGAGTAATCGCGCCAAGATCCGTCAGAGTCCAGGTGATATCACCCGTGGCTCGTTCTCGTATTCGGGTTATCGGGTTGAGCATACACGAGCCCTCTTTACCCCATCCATGTGTATGTGTGTGTGTGAGTGTGTGTGTGTGTGCGGGGGTCCTCCGAGGGGCTGAGTCAAAGAGAGGACGAAAAAAGGTGAAAAACTGGAACGACACCCTCGAGATCGCGAAAAACGACTCCTGCTGACTCCGTGTGTACACTGGCGGAATTTTCAATTGTCCCCTACCAGCCTCGCCAAGTTTCGCCAGTATCCGCATTCGAAATTGCCCTAAATTCGCTCTTATTGAATAATCGGGCTATTTTTACGAGCTCGCGCGATTTGCGGGAATAGAGTAGGATACGATTCGGAAACGACTATGCGCAAAAAAATATCTAAAAATAAGTCGAGGAGCGAACAATTTTTCCTCCCCCTGATAAATACAATTTTTCTTTTCAGTTCCGTTCCTCGAAACCGAGCGGAACGACGTTATTTCTCGAATTGAAAATATAACTTTCCCCATGGAATTCTTTCGCGGAAGTGGAACCGCGAATGCGTAGGCGCGAAAAAGCAAGCGCGGCGGATGATTTTCCAGTCGAACGTCTCTGCGCTCGCGCGCGCGCGCGCGTTAGCGTGTCTCATTGTGCGAGGATAATGGCGTCTCTGTATTACTCCGAGCTCGCCTGTACGTACGAACGTAGCTGTATACAGGGAGCTTGTATATAATACACTAGCACGTGTAGAGAAGACGGCGTGTGCCGATTATGTCACGCATCGCCACTCGTGGAATGCATACAAAACAAAAGACAGAAGGGAAGGGGCTCTCCCACCCCTCGCAGGAGTTTCTAAAGCCTTTCCATCAACTCTCGCACGTGTTTATGTATATGTATGCGCTACGATGCATTATGTATACAGTATGTATGGATGTGTGCGCGCCACTCTGTACGCGTGTATACACAATGTAACGCACTATTTTTATCGCACGTGTGTAATATCGCGCCCTAGGATACACCATAGAGCTATTCGTCAGCATTGGATATGATCCATGCACCGGAATGCATTAGGATGCTTTAACGAACTACGTGTGTACCGTGCATCCACTGTAATTCACCATATAGGCACTTCGATGCGATGCACGCGCGAGTGTGCGTATCCTCCGACTCGACAAAAAAGAAAGTTCATTCTCGATGCATATAGGAAGTCCCCCGCGAGCTAAGGAAGGTCGCGCACGCGATCGCTCCGGAAAAATGAAAAGTCCGGCATCTCTTCATTATCTGGCCGTTGCGCAATGCCCGGCTCAATTTTATCCCCTCTTCGTACACTTACAAGTACGCGCGATAATTCACGATTACCGGCGGCGCGAAAATGGGTGATTTAAGGCACGGCGATCACGCGCGAAAGTACCGTGGCGTATTAAACACGAGATTATACCTATCAGTGGGAGAGCGCGTGTATCGGGAAAAATTTATGAAACCGAGCGAAAATAAACCGGCCGGGATCGGAGGAACGAGCGCGCCGCGAGATCGTAAAATTCAATTATCCGCGTTTACGCGACCGGTGCGTTTGCAGAGCTCCCTCTCACCCTCCTCCCTCTCCACCCCCGCTAGAAGCCATCTTTTTTTCTATTGAGATGAGTTACGCGGTAGTCTCTCAGCTCTCGCTCGCGGCTACGCACGCAAACAGCTGCCGTGACGTCTAAACGCATTAACACACACACACACAGGCGCAGACGCGCCTATATAAATATAAGAGAGGGAGAGAATCTAACGCTCGCCACGCAACGCGATTGTGGGAATCTCGGCTCTCGTATTCGCGACTATTCCGCGGCGGGCTCTCTCTGTGAGAACCGGCGGATCGAAAGGTTTCGACACGCCTCCCCCCACCCACCCCCGCCCCTCATCACGCCTACTCTGATGAATAATTAGAATCCGCGAGCGCAAGTGAGCGAGAAGGGCAGGGAAAAGAACTCGGCGCAATTCCGAACGAGAGCTCCGACACTGGAAATTGCGTATCGTTAATAATTGTCGGCATTAAGGGGAGACACTCGGCCGGAATGGCAACGCGCCAGCTATGGGCGAGTAAACGCCCATTCACTGCCGCGACGACCGTGTAACGTCTCTTTTCTTTTTCGAGAATCATTTTGCCGGAATTGAACGTCGAGCCTCGATTTCCGTATGAATTTTGACAAACGGCCGACTAGCACTTTAAGTCGAATCGAGATAAGCGGCAAAATATTATAATTTCGTTACGACAGCAGTAGAAGTGAATTTGGCACAAACTTCGTGCGATCAGTGGGGATGAATAAGATTTTAATTCAAGAAAAGCGTTAATTTTTTATTAGTTAGAGTTTTGATTGTTTATTTGGAACGACGGTAATTCGAATATCCGTGTATCGAGATTCGTCTACATCGGGCTTTGGCTATACAACAAGAAGAAGTGTTCTCTAGGAGGTAAATCTTTGATCCGATTACAATCCGATCTCGATTCGCTAGAGAACGGTGGAATCTCTGCGCGTTACGAAACGTCGAATTTCACGGCGAATATATAAACACGTTGGTATATATCGTAAATTCGTAATATAGAAGGCGCAACAGAGTTTCCCAAGCTTTTCCCCTCGCTTATAATTACCGAACGTATAAGTAACCTTAATAGACCGGATTGCGCAATCACCACTCCCGCGTATTTCGCCTTAGTCGCAAATTATATAATTTAATCGATTTCCAACTCGGTGGGTGAGTTGTAATGACGGCGATACACAGAAAACGAAAATAATGGAAGGGTAGCAGCCCCGATCGGCTTTGTAAACAATCGATTCGTGATTTTCTCTTGATTCCAGGCTCTTGAATATCGCGATACCTCACTGTAAAAATATATAAATCTATACAAGGTGATTCAGAAATTCTGAACTAGAACGTTATTTTCTCTTTTTACGATGAACGCATTCGGTATTTCGTTAGCTGGTATTTCGTTAAAATCTTTAGCTGTGGGAGTGTAACTTTGTTAGAACGAAAGAATTTATACTTTATACGAATGTATCTCTCAATATGGATAAATACAAGATTAACATGATTTACATGAAAAAATTGGAGAGCTGAGAATGATTTTTACTCGAGTACGAAGAGAAAATGAATCAACTCCAGAATCGCAAATTTAACATCGGAAAAGAGAAGAGCTCGTTGTTCGGAATTTCCCGAGATATCCACGAGCCTAATGACACGTGGTCACTTTAGAACACCATGTATACACAATTCAATCAGCGAGGGCTTCTTACCGGCACGAGTCCGACCTCGCGTATTTCAAAATGACTCGATATTACAATCGCGGATAAAAAAAGCGAGAAAATATACGCGGAATCATTCGAGAGTGCCTCGAATGCGGCAACTTCGCTATTTATTTCGCATCGAAGCTAGATTGCCAGAGTTTATAACCACGCGGGATTCACCGGGTTCGAGCGTAGAAAAAAGGAATCGAAGGAACGAGCGGAGTGGAGAAAAAATAGAGTAGGCTGGTATTTGTGTTTATATATCCGGCGTTGCGCTGCGTTAACCGAGAGATGCCGCGATAAAAAAGTTAAAGGCGAGTCGAGCAGAAAAAAAAATGAAAAAATAGGAGAGAGAGGGAGAGAGGAAGGCATCGCTAGCCGAGTTTCTATCGGTACTCTCTCGTTCCCTCACTCTGTAGGTCAGTTATAATACCGTTTTACCCTCGGCCGCGTTCGTCGTTTATCGCGAGCAACGGTAACGCGCTTCTGGCGCGTGCTGCCCGACTCGGTTCGCGGGAGCCCGTTTATGCGGAATTTTGTGCGATTCCAAACTGCAATGTATCTTCCGATCGTCCTTGAGCAACTGCGAGAGACTCGTTACAAAGAACCTACTCTGCATAGTCAATTTTTTTTCACCGAATACCGAATTCGTTCACTGCAACAAGATTTTATCGAGGAAGAGAAGAATCGACTATTTCATTCGTTCGGCTAGGTTATTCGAAACTAACCGTTTCCTCTTCTCTTTAGGTATAAAATTTATTGTACCAAAGCGACTGACGATAAGATTTATATTCAGAAAAATAATCAGAGTTAACTTTCGGTTTAAAATGAAGAAATTTCATTCGTGTTTCGAAGCGAGATCGATTTTTTACATCCTAATAAAAAGGGAGTTCGGTCTTGCTCGTTGCTCAATCATAAGCTCGAGAAAAAATTTGTTTCTATCAAGGTCTCTCACTCTCTCTCTCTCTCTCTCTCTCTCTCTCTCTCTCTCCCTTCCTCCTCCCTTTTTTCGTATTACAGATGCGAGAGACGAAATAACCGCGATCGTTGCCCATCGGTCACGGACTCCAACGCTCTTTTCTTTATAACTTTTTCTTCTCTTATTTCCGATTTGGTTAGATTTCCGATTCCTCTCCCCCTCTCTCTCTCGCTCTCCTCTCTCTCTCTCTCTACACCGCTCCCGGGCTTTGATCGGGGCCTAGGCCAGGAGTGGAATTTCGTCGGGATGAAAGGCTCGGGCGAGAGGTGACGATAATTGACGGCGTCGAGCGCTCGTTAGGGACTAATGAGTAGGCTCGGGAGCCGACCGATAGACCAGAGCCCCCCTCGATCGAAGGCCCCGGCCCGATTTCACGGAAATAAAAAAGACAAAAGAGAACGAGGAATAGAATAGAACCGGAGATCAAAGCCAGCGGTGAAATAGCCGATATTCGTCGCCGGTGCAGCACTTCCTGAATCCTCCGTAAGAAAAACTGATGAAATATATAAACATACAGGGTGTTTCCACACTGAAAATATTTCGTCCAACAATATGAATTCTCTCTTGGCGTTCATACGAGTAATAGGTTCCGACAAATTTTATTCTCATTTTACAATCGACCCATTGCTGCAATTCGAGCGCGAAGTTTAGCGCGAATTTAATTCGAGTAGTGCATTTCCTGGACACCCCGTATACGTGTACGTGTGTTTGTACGTGTAACGATCCACGGTCGTGGCGTTGTCCCCTCGAGAGGCATTATTACACGGAGAGATATATCCGGACTTGCGCTCTCGTTCTCTCCCGGCATGCAAACTCCTAGTCGCAGCCGGTCACGATCGACTCGCGCCTCGAGAACGCTCACGAACGACCGCGAGCGGTTAAGAGAGTTCTCTCCGTCCCGCGAACCAGCTCGCGTAAGGACTTTTTCATTAATTTTCGTTCTCGATCGATCTTTGAATAATATTATCATTAAATTGTCCGCTCTCGTGGCTCGTGACCCGGGAGTGAGCCTCGCCTCGAGCTATCGTCGAGCGAAATGCTCATTTCGTGACGCGCGCTTACGATTTCCATTAAATCCCTCCTCTTCGTACCTCGAGATGTTTGCGTATCGATTTCCGAATGGTTATCGATCTTTTTCAACTTCTTCTCGAAAGTGCTACGATCTTCCCAAATTAGAGAAATTTTTTAAACTGGAGTAATAGCTCTAAACATTGAAAAAAAAACTATTTTCAACAATTTGATTCACTACTACGTAAAATGCACGAAATATAAATTCTATTTTTACTTCTCATATTGAAAATCCCTCTTTGGTGTGTTTCAAAAGAACATTCTCTCGTCGGTTCGTACGTCGCCGAAAAATTCGTAATTCCATTTGGGAGTGTATTTCGAGAGAAAAATTCTATCGAGACAATTGTCTGGCGCGCAAAGAAAGTCCCGTAAGAAAGGAACAGGGCGTCGAGTGTACGATCTCCTTTGCCAAAGCCGTGAGGTACGGTACGTGTAACTATACGTACACAGAGGGGTTAGCGCGAGAGTCCGCAATTACGTAGGACCGGTTCTCCTCGTGTACCGCGTGCTCACGTACACGCTGCGCGGCTCTCTCGCGGCGACGACGACGTGCACCACGGCCCGTTCGCCGTTTCTCGCAAGGTCCTGCCATTCCGTACTTCTCTCCGTCTCACTCTCGCTCCTTACCTACGCCCGCGCGCATAATAATCGTCTCGATGTGTACACACACATATACTATATAGGATAGAGTCTCGAAAGTACCCGCGAACTTTGCACAAACTACCGAGGAGCGCGTGACCGCGTGCCGAAAATACGCTCGAGAGATTCGAACGGATTTTCCGTGGAATTAAGGCTAATTGATATCATTGGAATTGGTACAGATTTCCATCGAGTTAATCTCGTGAATGTTGAATTTATGATTATTTATGATCGAGATCTAATTATGAAGATTTTAATTGTTATAAGTTCATTTACTTTCTGGCCAGAATCGGCTTAGACGATTCCTAATTGTTTCCGATTAAAATCTAATAAGATTATTCCTATACTTGTTGTATTACGTATTTTCCTGTAATTCCTAATTACTATAGATAAAGTAATTCATGATTATACTTATAGCTCAGACGGGACCAGGTAGTTCTTAATTATTCCAAACGAGAAGCTAACGGATTCGTTAATACACCTTGGCACACCCAATCGGTAATAATATATACGGTTAATTCGATCGGGATGAAAATCTTTAAATGGCAGAGTAAATATAACCGACACTTTGCGAAACCGAAAATTATCCCGAAACGAGTCTGAGTTTCGCGCAATAGGTCGATCCTTTATTCTCTCGGATCGGATTTGGTTTCCGATTCTCGTGCCTGGTGGACGCTGAACCGTGACAAGATCAATTTCCCGCGCCTAAACTTCCATCCATGCTGTCTTAGAGAGCGGCCCCTGATACAGAAAACCGCGACGGTCTCGCGCTCGGCCGTATCGCGTGTCGCGAAAATTCCAGCTGGTATGAGTCACGCGAGAATGCGCCCGCGAGCGCGCACGCGGTCGCGCCGTGTTTCTGCCTATTTACCCCGCAGGATCGTGCGCAGGATGCTCGCCCGAGAGGATGAAATCGCGGGAATATCGAGGATTACACAAAAATGGATTTCAAATCGCTACGCGATAATTCGATATGAGGTTTTATTTGCACTCGAATCGTCATTTAAAAAAAAAAAATAATCAAAATTCGATACTGATGCATTCAAACTTTCAATTAAATCACATAGAAATGTAAAATTTTAATCCTCCCATATTCTCCAGGATTTTTTTTTCATTTTATAAAAAGAATCGTGTTAAAAAAAGGATATACTTCAACCTCAGATTAGTTACAGTCTCCGTAGGAAACGGTGCAAGTATATATGAGCGAAATTAAACGAACGAGGCGGGAAACGTTTCCTCGACACCGAAGAAGGGTCGCGTGTACTCATTCGCAGCGAGTGCGTATCTATTTATCCAGCGCTCTTTTTCTCCGTTCGCGTGTAGCGGAATTCCGTTGTGTGTGTTTCTCAACGTCTTTCGCGGAATAGGAGTCCTCCTCGCGATGGTAGAGCGCGAAAAAAAGTTTAATACCCATGGGAAACTCAAGCGAGGAGTAGGGAAAATCTCTCGCGCGGGTGACAAATCGTTGGGAGTCTCTCGCGCGCGAGCCCAGCGCGTCGCGATCGTCGATTTGTCCGATGCACTTCTGAACGCGCGGCTCGACCGTATCGCGGTAACGCGTCCTCTTATAACCCGACGTGGAAAAATCGCGGGAGTAGTTAAGGACTAACTGCGTGCGTTAATCAAGCGTGCGATATATATGACGTGGTTTACTCGCGCTTAGGCTCGAAACACGCCTATCCCACTCCCCGATGTACTCCCGGGTTCGTTGATGAATTTCGCCAATTTAATTATCGGACTCGCTGATAGAGTATTACTAGCTACCAGCTACTGGTCGGACAGCTGCCGCTGAATTCTACGATTCGACTTATCGAATTTGCCCGAGGAGTTTCATCGCGGGTGTAATTACCGCAAGGTGAAAAGAGAAATTGATATGAATTTCCGATGTATCGGGATCGATTACGCGCGAATCGACAAGTGGATACGTCACAATCGATAGCGCGCCAATCGATATATCGATACATCAGAATCGATTATGGAGATCGAAAAGAGAAATTTTTTCGACTCGTTTCGATTCGCCGGCGAGGAAATTAATAAAATTATTATTACCCGTGTAACTCCTATCGGATCTCGTAACAGTAAGCACGCTCGGCGCTCCTGTCGCAATAGCTAGCGCGAGGACTCGAGCTGAAAGGACGTTCGATATAAAAGGTACTGGCGCCTGTCGAGGGTGCGTTCACCCTGAATATAACATACGCGTGTCGTGAGCTGCACGCGATCCGGTCGCGCAACATCACGCACGCGGTGTGCGCCGTCGATGCTCAAGCGCTACTGGGCTCGCGCTCTCAATTCTCCGAGGCGCCGGCGGACTAATGCATCGAATGAAAAAAATGAATAACGAAGAAACGAAGGGGGAGGAAGAAGTCACGTTGATTAACGACGTGGAATGAGATAATTCCGCGGCTAATTACTTTATCGATCGGCGGCTTTATTGAACGCGTCCCGAGACCGCCCCGCGTTTACGAAGACCCCCGCGGACGAGGAATATAACAATCGGGATTTTTCTACAGGAGGGTGACGTACCCGCGGAGCCTTCGTGAAGACGAGGGACGATTTTTCCGAAATGTTAAATCGATCGGAAAAATTCTTCTCGACTAGCGAAGGGTTCGAGAGTTCATCTTGATTTCAAACTATTCTTCATAAGAGAAATTTTAATTAACAAACACAGCGAGCATTCTAATTCTAATGAGATTTTTTAATTAATGCAACGAAAGAATATCAAAATAATAATTAGAGTAAGTATGATATAAATTATATTATTATATGATTCATAATTTTAATTAAGATACACTATTGTAATTAAAAATTTGAAAAATCGATACTCGCAATTATTTTAAAAAGTATTTATTACAAAAATGTAGAAACTGTCCCACGCGTAAAAATTCCGTTAACGAGACGAGGAATAAAATTTTTTCACGCGTTCACGTGAACTCATTGCGGTCCTAATTACGTCAGGTTTTTATCGAGAGGGAGAAAGATAGAGCGAAACGAGTTGGTCCTCTCGAAAGCCAAAAGACGAGGACGGCCAAAAACGAGAAGATCGTCGTGAGACGTAACGGTGACGTAGCGAGTGGCAAAAGGAAAGGAGTATTGAAAAAAAAGGTACATCGGCAAACAAACGATCGATCGTAGCGCCCGATAAAATTCGCGTCATAAATTATTTAACGCTCTCTCGCAAAAGGCCGAGAGAGCTCGAGCGATAAAATAAAAACTTATAAGGGTATGGTACTCACCATAGTCGGAGGGTAATCCCGCCTTGCTCGAGACGACGAAAAAGAACGTAAGATCCAGGGAACCTGGCATCTGCAACCAAAAAACACAAACATAAGTCTTTATCTCCTTCTATTCCGTTAATTACATTTAATTACCGTTATTCGCTTTGTACTTTATCTGTCTGGTTTGGCACTGTGCATAGCTCTTTTGCTTCATTTCGTTATTCGAAATACTCATTATAGTTATTTGTATTTCGAATCTAATACGAAAAATCGGATAGAACAAACGAAAACGGAGCGAGAATCTCGGTCTCGCGTCACGAAAAATAGCTTGGGAGCATTAAATCTGAAAAGCTGTATTTTACACCGTCTCGCTGGCGGATATCCGTGTTCGAGACGAATTTACGAGCGGACGGGAACGTCGTTGGTGGCCGATGGGCGAGCTCGATCATCTTCGGGAGGCTTGCCGAGGTCGATTATATCGACGCCGCGAACGCAAGAGCGAGCGAACGAGCTAGAGAGAGGAGAGACGAAAGAAAAAAGGCAGAGAACTCACGCGAAAAATTTTCGGCTAGACTCTTCTCTAAATCGGTCCCGCGCGGCACGCGAAACCTCTCGCGATTATACGGCCGTCGAAGCGTGTTATTTCACTCCGGGAGCCCGGAGTTTATCGTGTTTATCGCTCGCGTTAAATTCACTGAACGAGGGCCACTCTCCTTTTTTTTCCCCCGAACACGAGAGAACCGAAAATCGGCAATGAGAGAAGAAACGAGCCGGCGCGGTTTACGGAGGAGTCCCTGCGCGAAGAACGAGCGTTTGGAAGGAGGATGCGTATATTTCTTCTGGTTCTCCGGAGAGCCGAACGGTATTTTACGATGTCTCTCGACTCGCCAATTAACACCTCGTTTCGCGGTTCGAGTGTCTCTCCCTGGCCGGAGATCGCGATAAGCCCCGATAGTCTCTCTCTCGCTTTCGTAATAATCCATCGGGACGAAAAAGAGGCGTACCTCCGTGACGAAAGGGAAATAAAAAAGGAGCGTGAATTACTCGAGACGTCGCGTAGGAAAAACTTGAGCGGGTATTTTGCAATTCTCGTTTCAAGGTGCCGGGGAAATGAACGATTCCTCGCCACCTTTTTGCCGAGGAGCTGCCGATCAAAGCGTCTCGTTTTCGCGAAAACTAGTCGGGACTATAACCGGCACCGCAAAAGTACCTTCCCCCTTTCTCGAGAGAAGCTTTAGCTAAAGAGTTTTTCTCTCTTTTCGCGTTTACAGCGAGCGAGAAAAAGCACCACCCCTTCCCACCGACGATACTACGCCGATCCGAACTGCATTATTTTAACGATCCGGATCGTTTAAGAAGCTGCTTTGGACGAGATTGATCTCGTAATAATGATTCGGTGGGTGGTACTTTGCCGCTAACTTTCATCTTGATCGCTCTGTACAATGATGAAAAAATATTCCAACGAAATATCTCGCGTTCTATGTATTTGGCACGAAACTCTATCGAGTTCATCATTTATTAAATCAAATATATCTTTAAAAGAAATAAAATTTTTATAAACTATCTAACGTTATTCATCTATGTATCTAAATTTGTTATCATTTTTTTTTTTTTAATGAAATATAACTTCGCAAACTTGGACAATTGGTACTTTGATTAAAAAAATTATTCACTGAACAGATAAAAACGAACGTTATCGATATTTTTCCATCCCGATAAATTCCCTTTTCGCGACCCTCGAGAGATGTTTCGGAGAGGGTTTCAGAGAAATCGAGACGAAGAGGAAACGAGACGAAGTAACGTCAATCTATTAAGCACAATGGCGCGAATACCGGGAGATAGGGGTATACCCTTGAACCATTTTCCGAGCGAGCACGATTCTATTATTCTCCATTCTCGATAGCTCCACGTGTACGCGCGAAGACGCCCCCGCCGCGAACTTGACATTTCGAGATGCTTTCGCGATTTGTTGTCTCTCTTATAGAGCACGCACAGAGCGAACATTCCTCGATCGTGTTTACACGAACGAATCTTGCGCAGATCTATAATATATCGACGTATCGAAACGATTGAACAGGAATCGATATACCGGAGCATAAATTTATTTATTATATCAATACGTATTACTATATCGGTGGATTTACGAACGTTATGCACGAATCGACCTATTGATGTATTAAACAAGATTGTACACGAATTGATCGGACTTATCGAAAACTTGCGATAAATTTCAACTCCGGAGTCACGAAAATCGATAACGCGGAGGATTTAATCCGCGAAATAAAATTCTAACGAATTTTCATACGCAGGACGTTTATAGAAAATCTTATCTAGGTATCGCGAGGGAGCTCGTGTGGATCCGTGTTTACGAGCCGAGGGGGGTTCTGCTACCTATAAATAGAAATGGCGGGGCGCACCGAGAGCCTGAGCGCGTTATTTACATTTAACCCAGTGAAATAACCAAAGCGATCGGTATAGCAGAAGACCGGTTCGACTACGTGATGTTTCTCTCTCTTTCTGGCTCGCTGTAGGTAGATTCTCTTCTACCTCTCCTTCACCCCCTCGATTTTACAACCACCCTCGCATTTCCCCGGCGATACGGTTTTAATCGAATACGTTTCCCACATATATCGCAATTATCGACACGTACGGGACGAATACACGTGTACATAAACGCGTGGACGCTAATCGAGCCAGCAATTGCATATATATCGGCCGTTTTGCCCAATGGAATTAACGACGCGTCATTAAACCGGAAAAGCTCGATGGCCGATAACGCATATGAATAGTTTATTCTCGTCCATCTCTTTTTTCAAAATCTATACTTTTTGTTGTTGTTTCGTTGCTGTTCTCGATTGCTCGCCACTACATACTGAACAAATAAATTTGATTTACGATGCGACCAAAGTTACAAACTTTTTAATAAATATTATAAGCAAGACTATGTATAACAACATGTTCGCGTAAAACCATATCATGACGAAAAGAAATAAATAAATAAATTCAAAACCAAATCTCTCTCTCTCTCTCCCTCTTTAACTCGAACTTGTTCGACTCCTCGTTTATTATTCGATATAAAATCGGCGATAAAGCACTCGCGATATTCTTCTTTCGAGCTCGGCACTCCGGTTACGGTTTAATCGTCACGTCGATCGGGTCTGACTTGTTATTCGAGATTTCGATGGGAAAAGTCTGGACACACGGGGGTCACGGGCTGACGGGTGTAAACATCCCGTTTTCGTTTACGAGGCGCGCGCGAGAAGCGCGCACACCGCAAAAGCCAATACGGAAACCGGTTTCCATAACGCGAAACGAGACACATCCGCGATGCTTGTAATAATAATACGCCTTAATTAAGCACTTCCCACTACGCCGGAATGCCTCAATTATCGAGGAATATTAAACGACGACTTCAATGGGTATTAATTGTTTTTTCGTTGCCGAGGTGAGGGAAATCTCGCGTCGGTACCTTGTATGAAGATGTACTTTTGTATTTTGGTTGAATAAAACGATTTCTTTTAAATTGTATAATCTTGTTGTGTGATGGAAAATAATTCACCACTCTAACTTTACAATAAGAACAAAAATGTCTTGAATTTTTAAAATTTCGATAAGAGAAAATGTGTACAATGTTAGTTCTTCATTCTTGAAGAATGGAACTTTTGAAAGTTGTACTGAATTGTACAAAAATGGGGGTGGGGGTCAACCTTATACACATTAAAAAAGATGTAGATAGCATGACAAAATTGTTATTTAGTCTCAATATTAAACTTAGAACAAATCATTCTATTATATAAATCAGATTATTCAGAATGGAGTTGTTCGATATGTTGAAAAAATTCATTTTGAAAGAAAAAACTTCGCATTCAAATCTCCTGATGCAGCTGATTGAAAATTCGCTCGATTCGCGAATTCCCGAATCTTAATCATCGAAATTCAATTCCCTCGGTGCTCCTCTCGTCGTGTAACAGGTACCATAAAATTCGAGCGTTGCGAAACAGCGACGTGGAATTTCCATCGGAATTCTCACGCGACTGCACGTATTACCGTAATATCGAGCGGTACGCTTATTGCACAATGCGTCGAGATTATTATAATAATTACGTAATCGAGTACTCGCGGGGGAGTCGGGATTAGTCTCGATCGGGGCTCCCAATTACGTTTCTCGCTCGTCGATCGCGATTGCCGTATGTAGAGAAAAATCAGCATTAGGAAAATACGAGTCCATGGGAATGTACACGCCAGAGAGAGAGAGAGAGAGAGAGAGAGAGAGAGAGAGAGAGAACGAATGGACGTGCGATTATATTTTCTCAGGGCTTTCACTGGCTAGGAGAGCGACGAGCGTGTATAATAGGCGACGTTCGAAGCGTTACGCGATATGACGCGTCGATTGTTCCTTCATAACGTTAATTAATTTCCCCCACCGCGAGAGGCCCGGAAGCATTCGAAACCGCTATTGTATTATACTCGTTGTTCCTCCTATATCGAAAGAACGACATCTATTTCCGTTTCATTCTCCACACTACACTTTCTTGGAAATTTTAGATATCTTATCGATTCGATGTCATGAGAATTTTCGTAAATGAATTTGTTTAATTAATAAGAAATAATGATACTTTCAATATCACAGTATCAAACAAATCAACTTGGAAAAAATAAAATCGTTAGACCGTAATTTTGTTAGCGGATATGGAAGACGAAGAAGAAGAAGAAGAAAAATAAGAACTTGCGTCGTACATCGCAGGGATATAGTTCCGAATTGCGTAAAACGAGGCAGGAATCGAGTTCCCGGAGTTTCTGGCCAAAATCCGTGGAGGATGATCCTTTTAATCCTCCGGTCCTTCCTACCCGCGTAAATTCCGGTCTCTACTCGATAAGACGGCGCCCCGTCCTTTCGTTCGCGATTACGCAGTTACGTCCCCTCTTATCTGCCGAACGGCAGCCGTTCGATAAAAAGAAAGGAAAAAACGTTCGATCTCGTTTTAACGCTCCCTACAGAAAAAAGGGAAGCCGGTAAGGGTTCTCGGCCAAATCTCGTAAACGAAGGACCGTGGGTAATGTAATCGCGGTTAACAATGGTTCATTATCGGTACTGGTTATACACATATACGTACAGGATGTTCCGAAATTCCCTCTTCTCAATTTCATTGTGAGATAAACAAATTATATCTATAACTTATAAATTTAGCTTACATACATATTTACTCTCACGATAATACTTATCGCAATACTTGAAAATATATTTAATATTCGATCAGCCAAAGAAGTTTGAAAGATCTATCCATGACACTAAGCTAGTTTTACTGGTTAAAAAACCAAAAAGACAGGCATTGAAATAACACGATGTGCAAACTAACCGCCTATGAGACGTCCCACCATCCACCTCCAGATTGGACGATCCGCGGGTGATTTTGTGTTATGCAAAAGGCGAAATAAGCAAGGTCCGGTGTAACAACGCGATCGGCATAACCGACTTTATAATACACCGATAGAGCGGTATGTTTCTCTTTCTACGGTGACTCTCTCACTCTCGATTTTCTCCTCCACTCGCGAATGAGAGAGTGGGCAAGGTGAACGCCACGCCGGCTCGGCCCACGTACACGCCGACGATCGATCCCGGCTGTTAGAGAGATCTATAGATCTCGAGAGCGCGCTTATGAATATATACGCCGGATTTTACGACAGCCAGCCCGAGAAATTCGAACTTGATGAAATTCCCCTAACGACGGAAATGAAATATTTTTATTGACTCGGTTTAATGGGGCGTAAAGTCGGGCTTATTATCTACTCAGGTGAAATATAGGACTCCCGAATTAACATCCCAGTAAACGAATTTTCGAGCTCTCGTCTCAAAGAATAAGTTTGGCGGATTAACTACGTATTTATTCGACGAACTTCACGTCTTGGCGTGCCATTTAGGCGAATGGATTTTTACGAACATCGGGGGTGTAATTTGGTAGTCGGGATCTAGGCGAGAACGATTTGCGAATTCCGCGGTGTGACCTCATGACCGTTTATTCAACCAGGATTCTACGGACTCTTCCGACGCCGTTCTCAAACGATGATTCAACGAACAGCCTTCGATAAGGAAAACTTTTTCCCTCTCGTTTTTTTCACTTTTGACTTTTAATTTTCCTTAATTTTAATAGTCCAGTCAGCGAACGGAGTTAGGGGAAATCATTGGAGAATGGC